>JAGXCT010035102.1:0-11203 GCA_022495035.1 Philopotamus ludificatus
GAGTCAAATACAAAAAGTTTGTGACGTAAAATCAAAAACTTGGGGTATGTCGAATGCGTGTACGAGGAAAATTTGTATTTTTTTTCCCAGACGTTATTCATAGAAATCTCGCCATACTTTTCCGCGAACTCCGATGAAGTCACAATTTAAAAAATTGCGGTTCAATTGATCACGTGGTCATGTCCATCAATTGATGGAGCGGAAATTAAACGAAATTATGCAAATTAATTCGGCATTTTTATATTAATGACTCTTATTTTTTTAATATTTTTATAGCATCGAACCGCTCCTTGAATGAAAGCGGTATCATTGAACGATTCAAGGAAAATCGAGTCAGATCAGATAACCAGGACCGGATGGCGGTTAGGTCCTTTGTGTCCGAGCGTGGCCGTGAACGCAACTTACGTCATACAAGAAGATCGTTTCGACTGGAATGCAATGTGTTGCATTAGCTGCCATATGCTAAATTCGACTCCGACATAATGCATTAGTGCAGCATTGGTGCACTCGAGCATCGCTCAATTTTATATATTAAATATATACTAAACATTTGAGAATCATAGGTTTAGATGCATTTAATTGTGTGCATTAAACATAGCTTATTATATTTACAATCTAAAAATGATATTTACACGTCTCGGTAATAAACTGAGGTCCATGAACCGCCATTCTATAATTGTATGCCGTATTGTAGTTGTTGTGGCATCGGCGTTGTTGTTTTGGACAATGCTAAAAATTCAGTCAAAGGTCGTGACTTCCGATAGTCATTCGGCGAACTTGGCCAAGGACGTGCGGCTGAGGATCTTTGCCCACCCCTGTCGCCGAACGCCGGTCGAATTTGCCAATTGGAATTTTCCAATGCGCGGCCTGTTCGCATGAAGCGTTGTCTCATCGAGGTGCACGACCCAGGGCCCCCAAGGTTGGTAGGCCATCACACCACAATGTCAGACGGACACTTATTTATGATAATCATCAGAATGCAATCGTTTAAATAATGCATTTTCGCATAATATCCAATGTGACGGTGGGCTGGGTGCATGGACAGATGCCTTTCGTTTGTTGTTGAATGACAGAGAGCGAGAGTGGTGAGTTATGAGTCGTGCGACGTGATGTCACCACACTTTAAAAAAATGTTAATCAATTATTACAACGAGTTTTTTGGATGTTCAGTAAAAAATAACGCTCTTTATTGCAAATCGTATATAATAATTTCAGAAAAGTCAGATTTACAAAAAACTTATTCTATTATCAGTCATCCTTTTCAATAGATATTTCAATAGAAAATGAGTCAATTTGATTTGCAAAAAGGTGTATTTGATTTGCAAAAGGGTGTATTTGATTTGCAAAAAGGGTGTATTTGACGTAAAAACCTGTATTTAATATTACGCAGTTTTTTTAATATTTTTTTGTCTATCCGGCACCATTAAATGTAAATCTCAAACAATATAAGTCATCTGAAAAAACATCAAAATCTTTCCCTTGGTGCAGGAATGACTACACTAAAAGATTTTGTAAATATCGTATTCCATAATAAAAAAGTTAAAATTTTACGACTTCTGATTTTTTATTTCATGCATATCCCAGAACTTGAATAAATAAATTCTAAATATCGTCAATTATTTAAAATTAAAAATCTATATAAAATAAGAAATTTATTCGACAATATATATATTTAAGAAGTAGAAGAGTTCTACAACTATACGCGACATCAAAAGCAGCATCCCACCAGACCATGATGACATTGCGGACGACAGTATCCGGTGCTTGTGTGCAGATTTACAATTAGCGCCCTGTACGTCTAGTTGCTTGAAAAGACAAACTACGGACAATATATATTATTTTTATTATTTAATGTTGATTTCAATAAATTATTATGTATGTCCTTAATTTTTTGGCGCTTGTGTGCGCCGCACAATCTGACCATATTACTTTAATAGGTTTTGTAAAAATGTAAAAATGAAAAAGCTTCGAAAGAAGATATAATTATTACAAAGCTTCGTCTTGGGGAAATTTCCCATTAAAGAATTTCAAAAAATATTCAGCATAATAATCGAAAGGGTATAATTCCAGCAACATGGAGCAGATTATATGGTTAGTATTTTCATAAAAAAGTGAGATAAAACCTTTTAAAGTATAACATACAGATCTCATTATTATCACATTTATATAAAACCTTTAAGTATCATAAACAAACTCTCACAAAAAGCTTTGAAAATGGCTTGAGTATTATAGACTGTATTTAAACCCTAAGACAAATTATACAACAAACAGAGAAATATAACAAGCCTCTATCTCTAGCATATGTGAATTATGAAAAAACCTTTTAACCATAAAAACCTGGGCTGTGTGTGAATCTCTCCAAAGATCTAGATTTACTATAGATCAAAATACTGAAGTTTATATTTGCAACAAAAAAAATCGATACGGTTGTAAAGGGGTAGAAAACAAGGAGATGTAATCTTCCCAAATCTATTTACGATGACACAGTCAAACTTGCCACTTGGGGACCATCTGGAAGAGGACAGCTAATGACCAGACAGAGTGGAAAAAAATAGGAGAGGCCTTCACTCAACACCCAACCGTCTGACATGTCAAGCAGTTTTTTTTATTTATTTTTTTAAATAAATGCTATTTTTAGATTTTTACTATGAAAAATACATTAGGACCATATAATCCTTTAACGTGTGCCTTAGGTTCCCAATCACTATTCTAGATTACTCCAAAGCACGTGAAACCTTTTCGATGTCTGACAATAAAGCTAATATCCAACATGACAATTGGAACTATATGGCCCCCTAAGTTCTACATTTTTTTAAAAATATATTATTATATCTAGAAGCAGCTTGGCCTACTGTCTACTTGGTCTACGATCTATTGGCCCTTATTTTTTCTCTATAAATTTAAGGATTTTAGGCGAGCTGCAACAAATGTGAAGCTCCCAACCTGATTCAGTTGCTTTCTTCACAGCCAACTTCTACTTTTCCTTCCATAATGGCCTACAGAATGCGAAATTTGAATCCAAAAATGATGTATCCTGAGTACTTGATTTTACGGATTATGATGGTATCCAGAAGCTCTCGCTCCCTGTGAAGAAGTCGAAGAACGGGCAGGACAAAGCCACAAGTCTAACAATACTCATTATATTTACCATTGCAGACTGATGCCAGTATAGATGTTCTTCTCTTTAATTTCATCTACTCCCATTAGTTTGATAACTTTGCCTTTTAACACCATTTATTACCTCAGAGAGTAGTATACTCAATCCCTGGATCGTCTTCCTCCAACTCACTTTATCACGTCCATGTTATTTTCTATTCATTTTTATTGTTTTTTATTGTTATTTGAGCTCGATGTTAGTGAGGTGGCGCCCATAAAGGCAACAGGCACAGTACCAGGGGGTTTTGTTTGAAGAAGTCTTTTGCTAAGAAGATCTACCTTCTTTTCTCGAGGGTTACATACCCCTAGGCAGCTTTGCACCCATGCACTAGGATATAATTTGGGTATGGCTGAGGTTTTCCTAAAGGGCCCGTCTAAATGTAGACTACCTCTGATGAGCCATCGTGGCAACCATCGCATCTAAAGATTCCTTAGAAATACAAGCGACCTACAACTAAGAAGGCGAGGGTAATGGAGGAGAATCTCATGTAAGCATGGATGGAGGAGACAAGGTCCTGGTGACAGACGGGGCCAGGGGTACTACCCCAAACAACAGCTTGAAGAAGTGCTTTTTTTCTCGAGGGTTACATACCCCAGGCAGCCCTGCACTCATGCGCTGGGGTATAAACTTGGGTAGAATCCAAACTCCTTCATATAGAGATTGAAGAGCAGAATCCAAATTGCTTGAAAAATGAAGCGATTTTATTATAAACTACATAATAATTTTACCGTGTAAATTGAAGTACATATTAAAAACCTATTGTGATATGAGTCGGAAGTTAACGAAGGGAGTTCAGAAGTCACATCATGTAACGAAATTTACTATATACACTAGCATTATTTTGGAAGGAAGTTTTCCAATTCATAATTTATATAACAATGTTTGAGTTAAATATTAAAAGCTTATGAACTTCACATATAAATAGTCTGTTTTTTGAAATGAGTGTCATGAAATTTCCATATGATTACTACCCCAAGTCTGATTGCAGTGAATTACACGGTTGGTCGATCAACAGAGAAGAATAATCGCAAAATCTTCATCGACGAAACTCTGTCCGAATATCAGAGTGTATCCATTTTAAAAATGCATTTCTATCCGGTTATAAGCACCACTGCCTCAGAAACCGCGTAACTGTTTTATCACACATTGCATTGACACACATTCTCGGCAGATAGGCGCCTATCCGGGCATGTGTGCAACAGGATGCACCGGAGGATCCGCAGGCGCCTCGAGGTCCAGCCAGGAAGTCGTCTCGGTGCGTAAGGCGCATAATCATTACGCGTTTTTATGTCTGGCCTTACAAGGATGCGTCGGTGGCATCTGCTGCAATTCCGCCAAGGTGAACCTGTACTGTCGCGGTTTGTTTTTGTCCCAGTGCTCGGAAGGCGAGTACGTATCCCTGGAGTGGAATGAGGAAGGTCGCGGGACTTAAAACAAGGCGAGCCTGATCTTGCGCGAAGGACCGATCCCATCAACATTCCTGACGCGGCAATCAATCAATTTGTACACAATAAAATCCTGCGTGAAAAACTTGTAGAATTTTCCAATCAACGCCACAAAGATGGAGAATATGATTAAATAATTTAAAATAAAACTCTATATTGTTATGATGACGTGAGCATGCAGCGCCGCCGCGTAATCGCGGCGATCTATGTGCAATGTCAGCTAATAACGCCCACTGCAGTGATATAAATTAAATATACATTTATCTGAACCTTCATCTCGATATCAGTTCGCATACGTAACGTGTTGTGAAAGGGCTCTTCTCGCGGATTGTGCTAGGGTCAAAATCCAAATTCATGGCTCTCCACCATATCAAGAGCAGCCAAGGTCCCGCCGGTTTGAATCATTACGCATTTCGTATCTGAGGATCGCAAAGCACTCCACCGACCATTACAAAGGACTGGTTAATTTAGAGTGTCCTTAGTGGACCGGTCCCCGGTCAGTTACCGGCCCAGCCCGTTCTGGTGCAGCAATAGTTCAGGGTCGCGGCGAGCAACTAGACGCCCTTACAAACACACGTAACAGACAAAGCACGCGCAAGGGCAGCTGTCTCGCGAATGCAGTTTGCACACTGCGCCACAGGGTGTTCATGAATAATCAATGTCAATAATCAATCAATCATGGAATAATTCATTAAAAACGATCATCACAAAATTGTTGTTTCTTATTGAATATTCTGTTATCTCCTCAATGTTGGCTAAACGTCAATTGTTTTCATATTCTGAAATAGTAAGAAGTTGCAGGGTGATATATGCGACGAATACATATATAGACCTCCTATAACGCTTCCTCGAAATATCTGTTTTCTATGAAATGCTAATATTTTTAAGGTCAAATTACATATAATACGTTGCCGAGCAAAATAAAGGTCAATGTTTATTAGTTGACAAGGTACGATGAACGATGTTGTTTTTGACCAAAAATTCGTTCCGCCTCTTACATTTTTTCCAAAAGTTAAAAAATCATCTAACATTCTAAATACGTGAAACCTTTACAACAGCCGACAACAAACTAAGACTCCAATATAACCACCAAGGTCAATATACTTCCAAAAAAATGTCAAAATTTCTCCCTACGCCCCTTGAATTCGGATTAACTTAGAGCATCTACAAAACTAGTAAAGGTATAGCTGCCCAAACTCCTTCAAAAGAGATCTATAGTTATTGTAATAATATTTGAGTACATGTAAAAATATTTGAGCGATTTTTGGAGTGTTTTATAGCAATTGCTATATTTTTTGAGGTTAAGGACCTGACAAATCTTCTTTAGCACATTTATCACAAGTGGGTCAAGAAATTAGTATTTTTTTACAGATCCCTATGTTCATATGAATGAACTGAACTTGGGAAGAAACTCTGGTAAAAAATCGTTCGTTAAATTAAAAATAGATGATTTCAAGTTTCTTTAGTGAGACCTAATCAATAAAAAATATTACAGCTAATAGCCCTTACTTGGACTTAGCAAATGAAAATAATTTAATTAAACAAATAAATACAATCATATAGCGCTCACTGCTATATAGCTGCGGCAGTCCCTTCTATAGTGTGTCTTTCTAAATCGCCGTTTTCTATAAAACGCTAATTTTTTAAAACAAATATTGATGGATTAATTAATTCAATTTTCTAACATTTGAGAGATTTTTTGTGCAATACAAATAACAACGATATATCGTCGTTCAGCAGTTAAAGGGTTAATATAAAAAAGGATATAATTCATCGATCATTTGAATGAAAAATAATACATAGATATCATTAGAAATGACTAATATTCTTATTTAAATCAATTCTGTACATAGATTTATTATGTTGTGTTTATAATTATGCTACTGGGGTCACCGGTGACCCCCATGTCACTTTTTTAATTAAAAAAATGCATTACTTTGTTCTCCATTATTCTTTGTTTGTATTGCGTTTGTATATAAATAATATAATTTATTGCTTAACATAAAACAGGATGTGGACTAGACAAATACATGACTAAAATAATAATAATAAACGTTTGATAAGGAATTTTATCCTAGTTATCCTATTCAACAGATCATACGTCATAAAATTACGTCATCTCAGATCGTTTAAACATTACAGGAATATAAAATAAAAATGTTTTCAATAACCTTATCAGGTATAATTCTAAGTATTAATAATTTTCGGGATTTTCTCGAGAAAAGAAAAGGAAAAATTAAGATAAAAACAGATACAATGTATTATAAGAATAATTAGAGATGTATCTAATAAATATAATTTATTAATGATATATCTATAATATGTACATGCAACAACAATAAACTCATTTATTCTCGAATATTAATGATTAAAATATGGAAAAAATATTTTAATACGACATTGGTAATATATTTATCTGTTTTTCATCTGAAAGTGAAAATGTAAATATAGACAGTTATGATTTTAGTATTAATATATCTTTTAATAAAGTTTATTGACGTCAGTGTTAATCTGAAACGCGAGACAAATAACAAATTCAAATATTTTGATTAGATTAATATTTATACAATAATCTAAACAAAATTTGCATCGGTATCGTATAAAAATAATTGTTGAAGTCTATTTTTACAATGACAGATATGAAACGCAACATACTTATTGACCTTTATGCAAAAATAATTAATAAAAAATGTGTATGCGCGAGGCGACAGGCGCCGGTTGCAGTTCACCGAGTCACACAATGGCAAATATTCAACGGTGAGCTGCATTCTGCACACACTGTGATTGTAGTACAGTGTGAATGCTCAAGTCAAATATAACTCCCCGATGGCAAATCTATTTGCGGATTCGCCGTATGGAAAGTCCTCAGCTTCGTTTTGCATCCTTTGACATTCATTGCAATTTATGCATTCGCAAGCGAACGCGATACGAGAGGAAAATGTGCACATAACCGCACTTTGTCATAAATCATCAATTAATTAACGTCGTGCATCCAATTAGCGGTGTAATCTGCGATTACGCTCAAAGGGTTAAATCAATCAATCGTCGACCGTTACGACATAATGCATCGGAATTGGGACTTATCTGTATGTGTGTGCACTCTCTCGTTATTATTGGGTTAGGACTGTGAGTGTTGTTATGTTCCCTTGAGACACGAGCTGATAACCTCATTTTTATGTTTGCGATGACAATAAAGTCGACATGTTTATCCTTGTGTTTTTATTTGCAGTTTCGCAAGACGCATTGCAAATGCATGTTTGCACTGCACTCGGTCCATGGATCGGATTAAAATCATAAAAAAAAATATATACGATAGGTTTTTGACCCAAATTCTGATAAACGCGGTTGTTTATTGTAAAAAAAAAATGGACGTGCGAGTATACGCACGCGCGCGTGCTGGAAACGCGACGTTCCCCGCCACCGAGTCAGGTTGCTAAGGGCCGAGATGCTCCGCGCGCTCATTAATCCGCACACACAAACAACAAATATTATTTATCGCTTCGATCGTACGCCGATAAAATGTTTGTTAACTCGAATTGATTATCTCACCAGATCAACGACTCAAACGTTACGGTGGGGGTCACAATGTGACCCCCGCCGATTACAGTTTGACGACCCGCGCGCTTTATTTATTTTATATTATTTTACTATATGTACAAATGAAACATATCCTGTTTTTTATGTGTGCGATAATTTTTTTCCCGTGCAGATATGGAACCAGTTTCTGGGTCGTCCGCGTCGGCGGCGATGGTTGGTGATCGCTGGCCGAGAAAGCTACTACTCCTATCCGAGGAGCGATGAGATAAGTGGTGGTGACCAAGACTCGGATGGGGTGACCTAGACCTATTTTTAGGTGATGGGCTCGTACGTGATCACGCACGCTGTCTCGAGCCCGACGTGCATTTTGCGCAACTGCTGCCCAAACAAAGGGTTCAGTTATTAGCATCCATTGTGCAAATAAAGCCACAGGGTGACCAGGAGCAATATTATTTGTATTTTAATAATGTCAAAGATAAATAAAATGTTGGAATAATTTGATTTTTCACATTGAAAGACATAGACCATATATTAGGTAAGGCGAAAAGTAATGTCATTAAATTGAAGGTATACAATTGTGGTATTTTACGCCGTTTTTATTTGATAAATGATTGAAATCAAATGAAGCTCTCCAAACCATCTGCGTTATTTATGGAGACGTCTTAAATCCTCGACAATGCTTCAGATAGTTTCCAAAGTTCAAAATTATTGAACCAAATTCAAGAAGACCTCTTAAAATCGATGATGACACACATTAGTGGAGTCTGATCCGCGTAAAACCATCAAGAGATTGTCAAAATATCTCGGTTGTCCATGATCAACAGTGAAGGATAATTTTAAAAGGCACAGAAAAAAATAGACAATAATTTTGAGTGCAGTGAGAACTTTTTCAAATGATTTTAGAACAACGAATATTCATCTTTTTATCTTTACTCTCCATATATGAAATCGATTTGTTTCTTATAAGGATTGTTACTGGGAATGAAAAGTGAGTCCTGTACTCCATTGTCTACCCCTGGGGCATTATTGACTGAAAAAGGCTCTCCTTATCTATTTGGTTGAATGGTTTGCGCATAATTTGGTAAGATTAGAGGAGGTACTGCTTAAAATGAACCGTTTTATGAAACCATTAAAATGAATTCTCGAGAATGATCCCAACCACCGTTTACCTTCCACATTTTCCTCCATGATACTCCGCAGAAGGCGATACTTTGGTCCTTGAATGATGTCTCCAAAGTAATAAATTTACTGGTTTTTATGGTGTCCAGAAGCTCAAAGAAGATTTAGACCGTTAAAAATAAGATTTAGAAGCTCTGCAACATTCACCATATTCACGTGATGTTCCACCTTTTTTAATAGATAGAACATTCGGTTTGGGATTACAAAAAAACCAAAGTCCAAGAACATTTGGTGCCGTATTTTAATAATAATAAAAAAAAACAGCAGAAAATAACGAAATCGATTCTAAGAAACCCCCTATTCTATGGAAGAATATCATAAATTATAAAATAATAATATCGCACTTTTATTAAAAAAAATGACATTTCTTTCCACTGGACTTAATATTACATTTAGTTAATTAAAAATGTTACCGTTGAAAGAGCTTATAAAACAAATGGAGCAGAAATATTCAATATTCATTGTGATAAATATAGAAATTTCTAACGTTCAACTGTAAAGAAAAAAATAAACTTTGAAAATCAACAGCTACAGTGTGGAGTAAAATACCTATACTAATTATAAGTTAGCATAATAAAAAGCCATATAAATTAATAATAAAGTTTGTTATCATTGTTCAGGCTATCCTTGATTTTTGTATATGCAAAGTTTACCGAAAACATATACGAGGATTTTTCAAATACTCGATCCATCTATATATTATTTTCGTTTCTCAAATCATCGATTAATATTCGATATACACAGCAAACTATTACGCTGTGAAAATTTTCAACTTTACGCGGTAAATCTGAGCGAATAGTAAATCGTAAATCGTAAAATCAACACAAACTTTCGCAGTGCAAATAATCTCATAAAAATTACTCAACAAAACCAATAAAAATGAGATACTCGCACATAGTAAATAAATTAGTTGAGCCTTTCTAAGCAATAAATAATCAGACATTAAATGCATATTAAATTTTAACGCACACAAATTTGTATTTTCTCTTTGCATCTGCTATCTCTTTGTTTGGAGAACTAGTTTTTTATAGATAAAAAGAGATGAACCTATTAAATATTGTCTTTCAATAAAATAGCTGATAATGTCAATATGTATTGTGATAAAACGATGTCAATTCAGCTTTAAATGACTCTAGAACTTTTTTTATATCATTATGTAATTGTAGCTTAGGATGACGCTGTGATGGTTGTTGTTATTAAATAACAATCCCTCGATTTACACGGTGGATTGGTTAATACTAATCCTTTATTTAATCCTTATTTTTTAATGGAATTCTAGTCTAGCGAATACGGAGGCTAATGCATTATAATGGTACTATTTTTGATCAAAAGATCTTTCCACATTTTTCATAATTACCACAAGTAAAAATTCGCGAAGCATTCTAATGACAGTTTGTAAGGGAAGTGTGCCAGTTCCTTCTTTAGTCGGCACCTTCGTGTCTGAGGATCGTGCCCATTCTTGAATCTTCTTGATTTTGGCTCTCCGGGATTCTCTGCACTCCGCATCACAGCTTCTACGGTGAAGGACGTGGCGGTCTTTACTTCCCCTGCGTCGTTCTACGTTTCCAAGCACGACAAGCTTCTCCAGGCTATCGTTTCTTCTAGCGAGATGCCCGAAGTATTGCAGAATCCTTTTGAGATATGTGGTTTAAAGTCGGTCTCGTTCCACATTTCTTTTAGGACAGACTCGTTTGTGTGTTTAACGGTCCATGTTATTCTCAGCAGGCGTCGCCAGCGCTACATTTAAAAGGCGTCAATATTATTCCTCGTGTTCTCCTTTAAGGTCCAGGTTTCTACGCCGTAAATACAAATTAAGAATACCAGACTCGTTGATAGACAGAATTGTCGATAGCTTTGACATCGCATTTTTAGCCATCCCTATTCG
>JAGXCT010035102.1:18892-85793 GCA_022495035.1 Philopotamus ludificatus
TTTATTTATTTATTTCATAAAAAGAATAATGCGTGATTGGCATTACAGATTAACCCAGGTCGCCAATCACGCATAATAACATAAAAAAATAAAACAAATGTAAATTGAAATGTAGACATATAAAATAACAACAAGAGAAAATAAAGTAATTAAGAGAATATAACGTAATAAGTATGCTAGGATAATTAAAAATAAAACTTATAAACGCCACTTTAAATCAATTCATACTAATTTTTCTTCTAAAACATATTTTTTTAAAGAATTTTTCTTCTCTTGCTTACTACCTTGACATTTCTGACCTTGCATTCTCAGAGATTGAAAAAAATATCTGAGATCAATGAGAAAAGAGACGCTGACTAATTTATATTCTCAAGCCATTTTTAAATTAAAAGTTTGTATAATATAAATATTTTTTATTCCGCATTATAGTTAAAAAAAATAGAATAAAGAAATATTTTCTTTTTCTAAATCATTTTGCGAATAAAAAAATGATTAGAATATATTTAATAACTTTTGTTCAAGGCTATAAAAATTATATTCAATATCAACAAATCTATACTTTTATTAAAAATTGCAAAATATTAAAATGTTGATATTTTAATTCGGTTATTACTACAGTCAGCCCTCCTATAACGCGTCCTCTTAATCGCTGTTTTCTACAAAATCGCTCGTCAACCAAAGAGCATTGACCTTTATTTCACTTGGAAATGTATTATATATTTATGAAATATGTTAATTGACCTTACAAATTTCAGCATTTTGTTTAAACGGAGCGTTATAGGAAGGCTTACTGTGCTAGATTTTTATAATTTGATAAATTAAGCAAAAACTAGCAAGTTTAAATATATTCATTTGAATAAAAAGCTTTATATGATTTCTAACGTAGTTTCTATGTAAATATTATCTTATATTATATTATATATTACACAAAATGTATTACGTACGTATGCAAAACTGTCCATGGAGGCTCGAAAACAAACGCTTGGGGTCTCTCAGGGACCCCAAGCATTTCCAATTTTAATAGTTATTCATGATATGCTTCAGTATTTGGTCGATATTTCGGATTTTTTTAAACTAATCAATATGTCGCGTAAATAAAAACGCTATCGGCGATATCTCGCCGCAGTCTGGGTTCTCGCAGTACGTGTCACTGGCGCTTGGCACATCTACCGGATGCGAGCGAGAAAAATAACTTGGGGTACCGAATATATATGGGTTATATTTGAGTCTATAGGATCTCTGCTTGTCTCAATGAATGCCGAATTGACGTCAGCATGCAAAATTATGAAGCAATGCATAAAAAATACGAGTTGTACCGTTTCAAATACACCGTATTTATTATCAAAGTGGAACAAGTTAAATTATCGTTATTCGCGTGAAATCTGAAATGTTTTTCTTTCATCGAAACAAATTCTTTCGGATAAACAAAACGACGCTGAAAAGTGAATCGGCATATTCTTGCCAATAGCCGCGTCATCGGCGGGACAATGCGTGTCTTCGATCGCTTTGTCCGTCGCGGTCGCTTTTACGCGATGTGGGGGTTTGGCTCTTGGTTTCGCAGTCGGGTTTCCTATCGGCGTCCAAGACCGAAATGACGCCGTCTCGTCATAACGACTGTATAACGACGCCGGCGTCGGGTGCGTTGACTCGCTAACATTAGCGCGACCGACGGCTCCCGAAATAGACGCGGCGCTGCACCGGGGGTCACCGAGCGGCGCCTCGCCACCCGACTCCACTCCCGCAATTTGGATATAATGACCCCTGGAATCGGTCGTAACCGTGGTACGCATCGTCTGGATGCGAATCTACGCCGCGTCTCGCTGAATCTGCCAAGAAAATCTAAAGTTTCAATTAACCACATTTATAAAGCCCTGGATTAATATTACGAGCTCTTAGATATACAATAATTATTATAGAGTATACGACATTCAACAGGTGTCTTTGCATGAGCTCGCATAGTGCCCGGACATGTAATTATCCCAAAAACTCTACGTGATGCTCACCAGGAGACGGAAGTATCCGGCGTCTGTGTGCAGAACTTCAATTATCATATTTTCACGACTGGTGTGCTTTAAAAAACGAAGTACGAGCAATTACTTAAATATTAGGGGGACCGAAAAGTAATCAAAATTATTTTTTCTGACAAAAAACATTTATTTATCAAAAAATCCAAGCTCTCTTTTTTTCTTGTGTTTTTTGGCCTCGCGTTATCGTGTTGAAGGATCCTTTTTTGTTATAGACCAAAACAGCTCGAGTTGTTTACAATACACTGTCACCGTAACAGCCTGACCAGGTTCAAGCAATTCATAGTGTATAATTCCAGAAAAATCCCACCACACACAAACAAGGATCTTCTTTATTGTTAGTGATAGTAGAGGGATCGGAACATGTACTTCTCCTGAAGAAAGCTATTGTTTTTTTTCCGTACAGGATTATTGTAAAGCAATTACAATTCGCCGCAAAAACAGATCGGCTTCATACCAAGACAAAAGAGACGCGCAGATGGTACGCCATTGATCGAGCGCCGTCTCCGTCAATTCATAAGGAACCCAAATTCCTTGCCTGTACAATTTCCCTATGCGACAAAGATGATCCTGAACTGTAGACCATGGACAGCCAATCTTCAATGATAATTCCTCAATTGTTTGTCGAGGATCTGAATCCACCATCGCCATAAGAATATCATCGTCTATTTTTTGGGATCGTCCTTTTAGTGCGATATCTTAGAGATTCCACCTTCCATTTTTAAACTTTTTAAACCACCGATGACACTTGTTTAGTTTACAGAATATCGCTGTAATTATCTGTAATTTTTTTCACTGCTTCGTTTGCCTTCATTGCTTGATCAAACAAAAATAACATAAAATGACGTGAGTGCTTCTTCGATTGTTGGCCTTGAAATTTTTCTCCCTTGAGAAATCTGGTACAAATATTATTATTAAAATTGGAATAACGATCAAAAATTGTTTTCGAAAAACTGGAATCGTTAAGGAATAAGAAGATGAAATAGAATATCAAAGACCTCGACATTAACGTGATGACATCTGAAGTTATGAATACCGATGATAGTGGACAGTCACATTCATGAAAACTTATCCGACGAAGAATTATCTGAAGAAGAAGTGGTAATAATCCATCCAATTCCAACAAAAGAAGATGCTATGAGGCATATTGAGGACCTTTTAACCTACTTTACTAGCATTGAAAGCAAGACTTAACTTTATTATCGATTTATAAGATGGAAAGAGCTGTAAACCAGCACAAAATATGTACCAAACAGATTTGCGTGATTATTTAACTAAAAAATCATTTTTATTATTTTTTCTAACCCCGAAACTACGTTTTTTCCTATAATTACGTTTTCACTGAAATTAGAAATGTAATTCATTTTATTAAATTATTATTTTATATGTTCAAATTCTTCGCTCTTGGCGCCTCGGCGCCTGTGTGCGCCGCACAATCTAGTCATATGGACGGCGCGCCTCAGCTAGCATCTTTAAAATCTTTAAAAAAATGTAATAATTACTACACAATGTTTTATATTCGAAATTACAAACGTTTAAGATATTAGCAAATGATAAGATAATATTAAGTTAAATTATATTTTCTCGCAAATTATCTCGTGCCTTGAGACAAAGGACCGATACTCTATTGTCTCTAGACATGAATGTTTCTGAACTGATCTGTGTAATGGGAATGCGATACCTCTGGATCCATTATGCATTTAATTTCTGCGTATGACTCTTCCCAGACGAGCTCTAAATCTAAAGCGTCGCCGCGACATTCGATCCGATCGGCACCCGTCCCGCTGGAATAACTCATTCCAGAGTGTCAGACGCTTTACAAAAAAAAAGACACGTGTAAGATAAAAGTTCACCGACGGATGCCGATGCACTTTCATACACTGTCACGTGCCCGATAGCGGCTGAAACTAGACGAGCGACGGACGCATGACTTTCGCCGACCTTGACTCGATAACAGTCCAAATAATCGACCGGTGTTAATGACCCACTGGTGAGGGAATCGGCACACGTAACGCCAAACACAATGGCCGCTGATAAGATTAGGCCGAAGCGCGACAAGTTCTTTGGCCTAGGAAAACAAAGGGACGACGGGGGATCGTCTGCCGCAGAGGTCACACCCGACGGATGTCGGTACTGTGACCCCCGACCCTGACCCTGGCCAAGTGCAGCGGGGGTTATTTCGTAACGGCTCCGGCGGCCAGGGCTACCGTCGCTCCGCAGATTTGACCGATGGCGAATGTTGTTAAATTAAAATAGCAATCAAATTTTGGCGCCAGCTCAAAAAAATAATGTGCGTTCAATCAACACGTGTTGCAAAACGTTAACACACGTTTGGACTCGCGAATGTTACACGTAACAATCGCCATTGTTACGACGTGCGCATGCGCGATCCGTGTTTGACTCGCTCCGATATGTAGGCGCGCCGTCCATATGGCGAGATTGTGCGGCGCACACAGGCGCCGGGGCGCCAAGAGGGAAAGAGTAAGTAATTGCTCATAGACGTACAAAAGTGACATCTGAAGATCAGCACACAGGCACCGGATACTCTCGGGACGATACTGATTAATGGATTTTTGTATATGTTTTCATCCTTCATGGGCCTTATTCATTTTCAGACGTAGACGATCTACATGTCCTTGTTTTTGAAACAATTCTGGAGCTCCCAATCCGATCTACTTACGAATGTTGCGGAGCCAGGGCAGCTTCTTTCTTGGCAACCACCGTTTACCTTCTACTACTCTCCACGGTGGTCTACAGAAGGCGATACTTTGTTATTTAATTTTACAATCAGAAGCTCCCGCTCCTTGTGAAGTAGTTGAAGAGCATTGTATTCTTGGCGTGTTCCATGGAATCTTCATCATTCTGCGGTAGCACCACATTTATTTTTCGCTACGTCCATGTCTCACAACCATGTAGAAGTATAGACCATACGTAGCATCGCAGAGTTCGGAGACAGATCTTCAAGAAGAGCTGGGTGCTTGAACGTTACCAAACGCGGCAAGCTTCTCCAGGCTATCGTTTCTTCTAGAAAAATGCCCAAAATATCTCTAGAGCTATATCGTCTTGGGTCTGTCAACTCTTTTGTTTCCCAATTCTACAAAAACAGCAACGTTTGTGCGTTTAGCGGTCCATGGAATTTTCAGCAAATGTCGCCAGCATCACATTTTTAAGGCGTTCATTATTTTCTTTGGGTTTTCCTTCATGGTCCAAGTTTCTACGACATATGGAAAATACCAGACTCTGCGACAAACGTTTTTTTCTGAGTTTTGCTTTAAGGGTGTCGTCTAGTTTTCGTTCAGTTATGGCTGTATGAAATAATTCTCTTGTACATCATTTTGAAGGTGCTAAAAATTATCCAAAATAAAAAAGATCTTACGATGGCTTAAAAAATATCTACAACCTTTTTATTGTGTTCAGAATTGATGTGCTATGCTCTCCAAGAATTATCAGAACTAAGTTCATATATTCACAAGAGCTTTGTTAAAGGCCAAAACATTTTTAGAACATTCACAGTTTCTCCATGCTATTGTTTCTTCTAGCATGATGCTCAAAGTCTCGACGAATCCTCATGAGGCATATCGTCGAAAGTCTACTTTTTTGTTTGCCAATTCTTCTACGGCAGTAACATTTTTGCGTTTAGCGGTCCACGATATTTTCAGCAGGTGTCGCCAATTAGTTAATTAGTTTCTTCGTATTTTCCTTCATGGTCTAAGTTACAACACCATATGGGAAAATGGAGAATACCAGACTCGCGAAACGATTTGTGTAAAATAAGGATTCAGAACTCTTCAAAATTCGATATATCATATGTCATGATACAACAGCATCTTTATCATCAAATCGATCACAGATTGGAATCGACAAAGCCGACTTAGAGATTCCAGATAAACTGATTGACTTATCAACAACTAACAAAGAAATAATTATCGACATAATATTGAAGTACCATGAAACTGAACGTGTAAGGTTAACAGCTTCTAAAAATACTCTGAAGTATTTTTATATACATAATTTTTAAGGACAATGTTGCGAAGAACGCTTATGTCCTATAATATACTTTAAGATCAAAATGGCATTTAATATCATGCTAGGCCACTAGGGACCAATACGTGTCCATCCAGACCACTCATCTAAAGGTTTATATATGACGTCATCGACCTTTTTGATCTACACTGTAAGCATAGCAGAATCCATCCAAACAAATAAACATCTCGAGACCCTGCCAGGGTTGTGGAACCCTAAGACTGCACGTGGGCCGCGCGACCTTTACCTTGCACGCCCAGACTTAACCCTCAGCGTGCCATCGATCCGAGACCTTTGTGCAAATAGCGCATCTCAGGGTTGAGGCCCCAGACCTCGCCGCTGTTATATCACCAGGGGGGTGGCGACGCCTCAGACAGGGTTCATGACCCGGCGGGGTTGCAATCGATTCGGTCATTACACCCTCGCCCCCGGCTCCCGTGTTTACTATTGCGCCGAATTACTTGCAATCGGGGCTTTGGACCTCCAATTGAGCCCTTTGTGTTCGGCGCTCCTGGATAATTGTTGGCGAATTAGAGGCGAGAGGGTTCAGACGCTCGACATCGGGGTCGTGAAACCGAAATCGACCTCATCACTGAACCCTAGACGTAACTTCTTTCAGTTGATTCGATGTGACGAGGGATAATAAACCTAAGCACCTTTCTACGGATTATCGACGCGGTGATTGCATAATGAGATACTTATTCCATAAGTCCATCTAATGCCTAGGTTCCCAAACTTATTTGAGCCATGGCCCTCAATATAAAAAATATTAGCAATATATTATTTAACAAAATCAAAAAAGAGAATTTAAAAAAATTAACCCTTTTTTTATGCAAAGTTGTCCAAACAATCTGTCATAGAGTGCATGGCTTCTGATTTTGATAACTGCTGTAATTACGTATTGCAAAGAACGATGCAGGCGATCAATAAGATTTTTTGCAATTAAATGTTGTCGATGAATCACACAATGCACTGCTAATATATTTGGCACCGACTTTTTCAACTGACATGATATTATTCAAAGGAATTTTCTTTAATTCTCTTTATACATTGGATATACATGTAAACACATCGTGTATAAACGGATTTTTTAATTCTATAAGGGGATACATATGAGCTCAGGGCCCCCTTTTTGCTTCCCAGGGCTCCCCTACTCCCCGCCTCGCCAGAATTACCTCCCTAGCTTCCTCCGGGGCCCCCCGGGGGGCCAGGTGACCCACTTTGGGAACATATGATCTAATGAATGAATGATAGGAGTATTGAGTCATGTAAGGGGTGGAGAAGTAACTGGATCGTGGACACGTTCATCAAGCATGATGATCTAAAATAATACGATCTGCTAAAACGTGGACTTAACGGAAATGACTATGACATATCTCTATGTATATATGATGATCAAGCGTGACTTTCCTTTCAGACAAGAGAGGCACATAAGACGAATGCCCTCCGAAGTCTCGCGTCCTCCCATCAACTTAGCCATTTGTTTTAATTATACCGGGTGGTTCGTTGAATAAAAAAGGCGACCGTTATACGACATTGCGAAATTGCCACCTCGCGCAAAAATGCCGTCGCACGCGCATCACTGTCGGCGATTCCCTCTTTTTTTGACGCCATTTAAAAATGTTGGCACACGAGTCGCCCCAAAGAGGACAAAAAGCGACGCCGGTACCACGACGCCTTTGTTCGATGAAAAGAATTCATTAGCGAGTGTCCACTGTTGGCGTCTCAGTTGTCGAGGCATTAAAAAGTTATTTGAAGTGTTGCTTAATGTCAGGGGGTTTCTGGAAGCTTCTGGAAGCTCGCGTCGTTATCACGCAATAAACGCGGTGTTGGCGGTCACTGAAATAGATGTAGCAACAACACACGTGGAACAACCATTACATCGGTGCACTATGTAGTTCAATGAAATGATCTAACTACCTGCATGTCGTAAAAGCAGATTTTATTGCCGTGTGCATCAGATGTGACATTAAAAATCGTTGTAATTACTTTAAATATAAGAATTTACTTAAAATCATTTTTAACGTTTTTTTCACTAACACGTATAATCATATATTTAATAGATAATATTTACAAATAAATAAGATTATTGGAAAGGTAAATAGACGTCAACATTAGACAAATATATGCTTTTGTGTAAGATTCGTTTTTTACACAATAGCTTCTGGAACTTATTTTTCCCTGTTGAAAATTGATTTTACTCTCTATTTTTCCTGAATAAATACAAAAAAATGAATATATCATTATATTTAATGAATTTTACATATAACAGGTCTGATTTAGAAGTGCGCGGAATTTTATTTTTTTTAAAATGTTTACTTATTCATTATTAGTGTTTTCCCCATTAAAGTACATAGTTCCCATCGGAGAGCAATTTAGCGATTCTGTCTTTATCTTATAATGTTGAAAAAACGTCGTATTTTTTTATTAATTTTGATTCTTTCAACGCGATGCGCTAGACATTTATGGGCACACAAATCGGGTCTACTACGCGAAGCGATTGACATTCATGAGCGCTATTTTAACGTATGTTCACGAGTAAACTAGACATAATTAAGTGTTGGTTCTTGCTTTAAAAATCAGTTCAAAAACACTGCTAATATAATACATAAACAACAAACCACCAAAAATGTTAAAGAAAGCAAAAAAAACATCTGACTATACAGTCAAATCGATCATTTATTTTATTTGTTATTAGGAAAATATTTAGAACCTAGCTTTTTGTTAATGAAAAAGTAAGAATATATCCTAGCTCGTATTGGCACACTAGATTTTTTACTTAAACTTAAACCAAGCGTTTTTTATTTAATTTAAAAAAATGTCTTTTTTTAAATGGATATCAGATTAAACCCTATAATTGCTTTATATTAATTTTCCCAATGGAGAGTAATACATAGATGTAATTATACCACTTTCAAAAATAATAGCTCACATGTTGAACGTGAGCAGATAGAAGAGGCATATATCCATCATTTGATATGTTTAAAATATTCATAATTATTTATTTATCAGTAAAATAAGCATGTATTTTAAAATAGTTGCATTATGAGATTAAATATTAATGAGTTATTGATATATTTAATTAAACTATTTTAATTATTGCGGATTATAAAGCAAGTCCAACGATTTTTTTTTATTATTTCAACATTATTACATAAGTTGAATAACCTTTCCAGCTATATAATGATTTAAAGAATTTGCATAGAACTTTCTTGAGAGTTTGCAGTTGTTTTATTTGCAGAGTTAACTTTTCCGGAAAAGGAAGTTATTCAGATTTTAAAACGGCTGAATTTGTATGTGCATTTCAAATTATCATACAAATTTATTTGTGATTTGAATAATTTATAAATTATATTATTTGTTATAAAATATATACCTTGTCTTCAATTCGATTTAAAATATAACTCCGTTATTTAGAACTATTATATATATTAATAAAAGATAATTCTTTATATATATGGATGAGTGCGTAAGCGGATTAAGTGGCCGCGGGGGGCCCCAGGAAATCATGGGGCCCCGCGATATCCTGGGGCCAAGAAAAATTTAGTTTTTGTTGTATATATCAAAAATTTATACTGTGTTGTCTAAATATTTATTAAAAAAAACTGTATTTACGTGAATTGAATCAATAGGGTTTTTAGCTCCGGACAAGATTTTATAGCCTATTTTAATAAAAATTAATAAAAATCAAACTATTCTGTAGCATTTATTTTCGCTTTAATTTACATGGACGCAATAATACAAAAAAAACATGTAATAATAAAGTAAACCGTATATTTTACGCAATATACATATGAAGAACCGTTTTAGACAATTTTTTAGACATGTAAATCCCAAAACTGCGAATAATTAACTGAATAATGGTCGTTTTAAAGTAAATAGCAAAGAACTAATAAAAAAAACTTAATAGGAATTAACGTTTTAAACTATTTTACAAAAAAAACCTTCTCAATTTAATGGTTTAAAATACTTAATTTTTAATTACTATTAATTTGCTTCTTTTAATAACTAAATATAATAAAAGTATTGTTAAAAAAAAAAATTAACTTGAGTTTGGAGGGGGCCTCAGTTTTTTTATCGCTTGGGGCCCCCACATGACCCACTACTGTCTGTCGTATCCGTCATTTTCATATTAATACTAATTTGGAATAATAATATATCTATTTATTACCAGTGTAAATCGTTAAATTAACCACTTTTATTTTATTGCACGTATAAAAATGTAAAAAACAACTCCTATCCCTCACAACGGCCCAAAAACAATCGTCGTATCTCAGATATCCCAAGCATTTCAAGACATTTTAAAAAAAAACGGATTATTCTAAGAATAAAATATAGTTATTCATAATTAGGTCGATATTATGGATTTTTAACTAATCAATATGACACGTAAATGACAACGCTCTCAGCGAAGTCTCGCCGCAGAATGAGCTATCGCAGCACGTGTCACTCGCACGTTTCACTACTAAGAGTTTGCGATATGTAGGATTTATATTAAAAGAGTTATTCGAGGATAATCAAAACTTGGGGTATCCAAGGCTATAAAAAACTATGTGCAACATATGAGGGCAAAAGGGTGCGGTGTTCAATGTGTATTATCTTTGTCTCGCCGTATCTGTACCGGATGCGAGCGAGATATAACATCGCGCGAGTGGCAGCTGCAGCTAGTATTATTTTTTACGCAATTACAGTCTTTAGTATAGACATTTTTAGACAAAAATCAAAAGTTTGTGACATTATACCGTTAAAAAAAAATGCGTCGTATATTTCAGCACTGAAACGGATGTCAGTAAGATCAATTTGTGAGTATGTACACGTTGATAATGAAGCTCATTGTACCGAGAGATCTATTTTCATGCGTTGCTCAGCGGATCCAGCTGGATCCAGAGACTGCTCTCTTTTGCATTTTATTTTTTGCTACCGCTGCCAATTCTTTTTCAAAAGTTTTCGCATTTAGATATCGTTATCGGGAGTACAAGATTGCATTGTTAAATACCCAGACCGCACTTCCTTTGCAGAGCACATATTCCAATAATAGAAACAGTGAATGATATGATATAACAAGTGTGTGACCTAAGACTCGTCTTGTCTTATCGCGAATACTTTCAATGATATCATAGGTCGTTACGATTATTGGCACCACACCCAGCCGGGGCTGATTTATCGGGGGGAAAAACCTTGGAAGTCGTAAAATATTAAGAACTAAACATATACTAATATTATTTAGCTTGGCTTATGTAATGCAGCGTTCCGCGAAACACCACGTTTTTCCTGGTCCGTTACATAATTCGAGCGTTATCATAAGCAAATATTTTCGCATCAGGATGTCGCCAAAATAATTCTGCGAAATTTGATACCGCATATTATTGTGTACGTCGACAATTCGATAATACGCGTCTACCTGTTGATTGGGAATTAGCTCACGCGACTGACGCAACACAGTGTTTTCGACGAAAGGCACTCACACTAGCGCAAGCCGACGAATAAAAGCGCAACTCACCTGCAAAAAAAATATTTACTCGATGCGTGAAAAACAACGAGTTTATCTGAAAAAATGTGTTGCGCAGAAAAATTAATCGTCTGGATTAAGATCGCTTCCGTTAGTTGTTGTTGTTTTTTTTGTGCTTTGTGGAATTTGATTTTTTTCCGAGTACGATAACGATTCGAGTGTTATGATTCATCGGAAACGGAATAAGAAGAAATACTTAAAATTTCTAAATTTGGCTTTGGCGCCAACGGGAACCAAAGGCGGGCCTGGTTCTCCTCTGTAAATTCTTTTTAACGCTTAGTCCGTTCGCGTTCAATGACGCAACAGCGTGCGACATTTAGCCACCAAGACTGAATTTAAATTTAAATTAAATATTTTTAATCAAAAATAAATTAAATAAATCATTTAGTTAAAGGATAAAATAATTCAAGTATTTTTAATATTATTTAACTTTCCTTATATCTGAACGACGTCACGATTTGCTTAATACTCTCTATAAATACCATAGACAAGGTTTTCTTAAGGATGTTTCCCGCTGCCTTCTACATCGTAGTATTTCTTGTTCAGTCGTGAAGATACAATCACAATGAGGAGGATAAAATCCAATACCAACAATGGTAGAAGATATAAATACAATGCCAACAACGCCCAAAAAAACGGCATACCAAGATTAGGCCACTATGGTATGGAGATATAAAGGAAGTCCTCACACCCTTGCCCTCGACTTCCATTCGATAGCCATAGAAATGTCCAATCGCTCAAGGAGTGATAATGAAACGAATGACTATTGGGAATTCCCCGGAAAGTCTATACTATCTACGCTCAATTGCAGTTAACATGAAAATAATAAATGTCGTTCAAGATATGCCAGTATATTTTTTTATTATTTAAATGGCCTCTCTATCCATTTCCTGAACACTAGAAGAAGAAGCAGAGACGTGTCCAACCCGATACAGAAACGCGACAACACTTAACGTGACAACTGGATATCCTGGAGAGGATATAGGCCGGTTACGTGTCAAGGATGCGGGACAGTCGGCCTCTGAAAAGGTTTATGGTTAACAAGTCTTTCTGTTTGCGGAGGAAAGGAAGATCGAGGCTAAGCTGGTTGGACTATGTACAGCAGGATGCTGAATCATTGAAACTTACCGAAGGATGAAGCGACGTAGCGCTAAACCGGACAAAATGGAGACGGGTATTGGATGAAACCAGGGCTCTACAGTTAGACGTCAATATATTAGCTGGTTTAAGAATTATATCAATTTCTGCAGAGAGAAGTATTTATTTTTGTAAAATAATTCTGAAACAGCAGTTAAAATCATTTGTGATTCAATGGAAATTTTGACATTGAACTTCTACCGAGGTCTTGTAGGCTTTAAGTCATTGATAGTGACAATATTAGGGTGGCTATCGAAGCAGATCCTAAATTAACAGTACGGGAACTAGCTAGGGAACTCAATAAGCATTTAAAAGGATTGCTAAAGGTGTCAACTTGCAGAATATGGGTACTACATAAATTATCACAAGTAAACCTCATACAGCGGAAAAGAATGAATCATTTTTTAATCGTGTCGTTTCTGCAGTTGAGAAGTAGATTATTTACGTCAACACAGATCACAAGAGGCAGTAGTTAAGCGCCATCAACTCCCAACTCTTACCCCAAGAACAGGATTACACCCTAAGAATATAATGTTATCCATTTGATGGGATATAAAGGATATGATTCATTATCACGTATTGTGATCAATTAGATCATTTGAAAGAGGCTCGGATTTTAAAAAGACCAGGCTTTGTAAATCGAGGAAGAGTAATCCTTTACCAGGACAGAACAGGGTAGAAAAAATCAATGGATTTTCTTGAGAGGTTCTTCTTCGGCCACCATATTCATCAGACGTTGCTTCAAGCGACTATCATCTTTTTAGATCCTTACAACATTTTTAAGCGGAAAACAAAAATGAATAATAAAAACTTCAAAAAGTGAATTGTTTTTTTAAATTTGGTATCAAAAATCTAATTCATCATCAGCATCGTCATATGCCAGCCATAAGGCTCTCACTTGCTGAGGGCATGGGCCTTACCAAACTCTCGAATGACAGTCGAGGCCAAAGGAACCTGAGTCTCACACGTGACATGAGGGCTCTTCTTTCGTGTCCATACCGCGGGGACCCAAGCCGTCTTGGTATGTGTTTTTTTGTAAAGAGTTTCCCTCTCTTGGCTATTGCTGGCATTGGACGTACATCTTCTACCTTTTTGGTATCGGATTTTACCCTCTCGACTGTGTCTAGGCAAGTAGGAGGGGGCTCTGTTTATAACGAGCAGTTAATTACAGATGAAAACTTATTGTAGAAATATGTGGAGAATATATTAGTAATTAAAATTACAACATATTTTATTTTAAGACCTATTGGGACAACCTAATATTATATATTGAGTCACAATCAATGCTCAATGTACTTTTAAATCTCAGGACTCATAATGGAACATATTGTTTGTTATCTACAAGCCATGAACTGTAGAATCAAATTGAAGAAATTGTTTATAATTAATATTAGTATATTGATATTTAATTAAATATATAATTTCATTCATAATTAATATTTTTTTTTACGTAAATATTTAATTATTATTTAAATAGCATAAGTAAGCATGTTTAGCCACATAAACTGTATTGTATTATTTTTATTCGTAAATACTATTTTATTATTATTTTTTAATATATTAATATCGTGTCTCGAAACGTCACTAAAACAATCGGAACTTTCTGACTAATTATATAATTATTTAGAGCGGATGACTCGAATAAAATAATTATGACGTGATAAAAAAAACTGCGATAAAATTTATTCGTCACACAATACGACATATTTATGCAACACGTGATTTGAATGTGAAATTTAAATATTTTTAAAATAAAATCAGTCACTGAGATATCGCGTTACGAATGAATGCACCGATCGAATGCATTTTTTTCGCGTCTGGATTTAATGCAGGGGATCGGGCCGATGACTAGACCAGCAACCTTTCCATGGGATTCCAATCCACCACGAATCCAATTTTTTTTAATTAAATTAATAAGAGCACATTTTTCCGGGACAATTTTAAATGTATTTATTGTTCAAGTTCGTTGATCAATAAAAGTTTTGAGATGTTATTTATAAATCTCAAGAAATTGTATGGATACGACTGATTGAGTCAGTATCGTCATTGTCGCGACCACCCAGCATGCTCGCTTTTTAAATCAGTCAACAATCAGGACACAGAAATATAAACAGTTCCCTGAAAGGATAAACCAAGTGATGTATCCAATGATTTAACCCTTGCATGACGATTGCGCGAGATTCGTTTTATTACTGTGTAAATAAAGCCTATCGGGATTTATTGCCACGATTGCATACACAAGAGATGCAGAAATAAATACGTACGTGCTCTTATTTTACACGGATTATTTTTACACTGATTAAAAAAAATATAAATAAGGAAAGCTGTTTCTATTTATGTTGCATGATGAGAGAAAAAATAATCAGAATTATTGAGTTGTATAGGTATATTTGTCCCTGACGTGTCTTGACATGGGTAGCCATATCATATACTCACATTATTGTTGACTATCTAAAAGGTTCAAGTCTCAAAGATGTGAAGATAAAAAATATATAAAATGACAAAATTTTACCAGATTTTTTGAGAAAATCTCGTTTTTAATCAATACTCATACGTATTGATTTAATTAATATATCTTAATTTATTGACAGCTTGTAATAAATTATTCAACGAGGTTGGCGACCTTATTTCAATAAAAATCTTATCAAGGATTGTTTTTTAATATTTTCGGAAATAATTCTCAGTAAATTTATTTCGGTAATTTTTCTAATTTATGTAATATAACATTTTCTTTGCGTCTGGAAATAACGCGGTTTTGAAAATAAAAGCGCGGTTATTTTTGTGCGGTTATTTCGATTCCAATGACTCTTATTTATACAATTATGATAAAAAAAAGTTTATATCTAAATAATATAGGGAATTATTGGAATAACCGATTATGTTATTGACTCTTTTTGATGGACTGTATGCTTTAAAAATTGCTCGAACACCTACTCAATTTGTATGTAATCGATTTAATTCGGCTTCAGTTCGGCGATGTATATAGCGTTCATAATAAAATGCGTTTAATTCCCATAAAAACATTTTTTTATTGAGCTGATTGATACATATTTTAATAACCGTGGTATTTAGATTTTTTTAATAAATACAGATGTAATGATACTATATTATAGAATGCTATATATTTTTTTCAGATTTTTAGCGAAATTTTTAAGCGCGATAGTAGGCGTTTTTTGAGTCCTACCATGTTTTTTTGAGTAGCTGTTCTAAGAGTGGAGAATGAGAATGTGAGGTGCGGCGTCGACGCCTCGCGTCGTGGCAGCCCTGGTCCGGCGGGGTTGCGTTGTCCTCCAGAAGTCCGCTCGAAAAATGAACCCGACCGGTTCATTAACCCGACAGAGGTCGCGACTGTTTCGCCACATGCACACACGCGCAAATGCACACACATGCACATGCACATCGCGGACCTCTCGCTCCCGTCGGCGCCGTATCCGTCGCTCCGTCTCTCTCTCCCGCCAGATATAGCTTGCATTATTTTTTCATAATACTGCGCCTCACTTCTGAGAATACCGCGTTATTTTTTTTCCAGTTCGTGTGCACTTGAATCATCGCACATTTGTTACGTATGCGCACAAATATACACCAACACAGGCACGTAATAACAAATTTTGTTCGAGAAGTTTTAAAAAGCACACAAGATGAAAAACTACTATTAAACTATGTATAAGATGTCGTAACCTACTGAGCATAAAATCAATTTACAAAATTAAGGTAATATAAAATCTGGATCACATGATAATAAATACTACGTTTTTATACGATTCATACTTTTAATTATCAGAGTATTTTTTTCAAATTTTCTAAATTAAGTCCAATTGCATATATCTACGGGTTACTCCACAGAAAGAAATAAATATAATAAAGTTTTCTTAAAAAAAATACTTTCACTCACAATGGAATATTAATTATTACTAAAATATTTTTAAAAAAAATGTGATATACCTTTTTACCTTACAGCTACTGCAACTAGTATTAATACAAAGAACAGCGATATATCGTTGTTTAGCAATCAAAGGGTTAACTTCCAACATAAATATTTATTTAAAGTGTGTTGTTTTATAAAATAAAAATATTTGAGGATAAAAGTCATGTTTGCTCAGGAAATAAAACATGGAAATCGGCAGGTCCGCTATCACTGCTACTTTTCTCAAAACATTTACTTTTCCCAGGGGGTCCACCATCCATATGACTGAATTATGCGGCGCACACAGGCGCTGGGACCCCAATAGGGAAAAAATAAAATAATAATTTAATAATATGAATTGCATTACTAATTTTTACACGGGCTTAAAGTAACACAATCCACTAAAAAGAACGAATGCCATATTTTTACACAAATTATTTGTTGTACTTTTCTATAAAATACTATTAGCTGAATCATCTTTGTAAATATTTAAATAAAGTATTAAAAGATAAATGACTTTCGATTTGTTTTAAAAAAAGAATCAGACAGGAAATCGACGCCATTCCGCACGTGATGAACTGTATAGTGATAGAGAAATCCGGAAACGTCAGTAATGTATTAATAATAATTAAAATTACAGTGGGACAACGATCTATCGTTCTTTTTTCTTCTCAGATATCGAATCATATAGACACACTATTGATTTGTCCTGCATATTCCAATTAATTTATTTTCTCAGTCTTCGACTAAATTAAACATTCTTTTCTTTGTAACTTTATACGCGATCGCGAATGAAAAGTGTATTGTGCAACGAGCTCGCGGGCGCGGTTGATCTAATCCCCCCGCCCGCCTACCCTCCTCCGTCCGGCGGCACCATATCCATCATAGCCACGGACAAACAACCGTTTTTATATATGCCTTAATTCACATTATGCCTTAATTACATGTATATATGAAAACATCATCGAAAGGATTGACATCCCGCTATCATACGAAATGCTTAGGACTTAAAGCATGCTTAGAATGAATCCCGTAAACGTATATAAAAGTCTCTGTCACCAGTTATTGGTGTAGAGATGCAACTATCCCGGGCTAGGTTGATTCGGCTCCCTAGCCATCCAAAGGCAAATGCTGGGATAGTTCCTTCAGCCGTTTCCCATCACATTACCGCTTCCTACAAACTCGCCCCGTCTTCCAGTTCCCAGGCCGTAGTGGCAATGAGGAAACTCGTTCGGATGGAAGCAATGCCACACAGGGCGGCTGTTTTAGACTTATCGTTAAGGCGTGCGATGTTGGTCTGAAGCCCAAAGAGGGCACGTCCCTCTGTAAGGCTAGTGGATCAACCTGCACCAGGATTACGTAGCCAACGAATGTTGTTTTTGGCGTGCGCCGAAATGTCGGTAGAATTCCCAACAACGACGAGCACGCGAAGAATGGCAAAGTAAAAGCCATACGAAATCATCATCATCATAGTCTCGGTCAAACAAAAACAACGTTCCCACATTCATCGTTTTTTCGCCATGCCATGAGAAGGAAAACTGAAAGGAGATGGACGCCGCAGTATGGCCACAAAAGGTAAACCTCTTGGATCACCGTGATACAGTAAGCTTCCCTGTCCCAACCCTTCGAGGAATGGTGTAGGGATGCGATTATCTCCGGCAAGATTGACCCAACTCCCTAGCTTTCTAAAGGCAAATGCTAAGATACTACCTTCAGCTTTTTCCCATCCCAATAGTACTGCCTTTAAACATGAACCGTCGTGTAGGTCCCAAGCCGTAGCGGCAACGAGGAAACTCATTCTAAGGAAACCAATGTCACACCCCATAACTGGTTTAGACTTTCGCTAAGGTCTATCGCTACGTCAGGCCAAAAAGGGACCGGATCCACCTGCACCAGGATTGCGTAGCCTTCTCGAAAAGATCTATCAAGGATTCAGTTATAATATTTTATATAAATTTGTAACATTTATGTATATACAATATATAAATTTGAATATCTGAAGAATATTGTCGAACTGACCTCGACCTTTTTCCGTTAAAAGTTATTACCGAATAAAATTTAATTACACCGCAGATATCATATCACGTTTCTTGCGCCTTATGAAATATCCTGTCGTTGTGTGCTTGTTGCGTAACGCGGTGCGCATGCGCGGCTCCCGCCGAGTCCCGGGCGCACGAGCAGGCGGCGTGCCTTGGCCCATGACGTCACGCGTCTAGCCGCGCACTCGTCCGATTGTCTTTGTCCGGCCGCCGTTTCGCTATCGTCGTTTAATTTCGTTTTCATCTGTCCCGTAATCGTTTTGACATTTTCAAGGGCGAGTTACTGACCAGCTCACGGCGGCGCTGTGTGCGCTGCGCCCGCGCATTGCACACAGCGACACGGTGTGCGTAATCAAATATTTGCTCCGCTTTATCCGGCTGATATCTGGAGTGTCGTATGAAATTGTTTAGAATTGTTATTGACACTGGATATAATAACGGTTAATCGTTGCACACGACGTTTGCCGAGACGATTAGCGTTATTTTTGCCGCAATCGATTTCGCAAATCCACATTCCGAATCCGAGATCTGTCATTGAAACTAATCGCGAGCGATTATGTCACTACCTTTAGAATTTTGCCCCAATATGACATCAGCAATTTGAAAACAATCGAATGTCTTATCGCCCCGAAAAATTCATTGAGACCGCATAACATTTGTTATATATATTTATTTATATTGCATAAGTAATAATGTCATTTTCATTGATGCATTATGAAATTAATTAATGCAAATAATTTAATTAAATGAAGACATTGTGAATAGGATTAGTGTGTGTTTTGCATCGCCGATTACAACAGAGAACATCTTTATGGAATTTTTATGGAAATTTGTAGAATATTATATTATTTGCCGATCGAGTGACCTGTGATATTCTCTTTGTTACAGGCAATATTTATCGATGCAATCTCGATCGACGTGTTATTTTTCAGAACGATATCCATTATCTGATTAATGAATTCATTCATATATATTTCCCATGAGTCTTTTAAATGTTGAATTTCCTCATATATTTTGATTATATCAGGGGCGGCTCGTCTATATACGCTACGGAGCTGCAGCACTCCCAACCAAATTAAAGAGAAATTTTCCCAGCCACAAGGCTCTCACTCGCTGAGGGTATAGGCCTTACCAAACTCTTGAATGCCAGTCGAGGCCAAAGGAACCTGAGTCTCATACGTGACGTGAGGGCTCCACTTTCGTGTCCATACCGCGGGGACCCAAGCCGTCTTGGTATGCGGTTGTTTGTAAAGAGTTTCCCTCTCTTGGCCATTGCTGGCATTGGACGTACATCTTCTACCCTGTTGGTATCGGATTTTACCCTCTCGACTGTGTCCAGGCAAGTAAGAGGCGGTTTGTCTCGGTATTCGTTTTCCTCTTCTCTAAGGTGTTATCTGCTTATAACTAGTCACAAGTGACAAGTAGCTACCACACACATACACATATATAAATATATATACACATGCATACGCATATCGCTCAAAACGAGTCTAGTAGCAAGTCGCAAGTAATTATTAACCCTGTAGCGCAATAGCAATCCTTTCATCATGGGAAAGACCTCCTCAGAGAGGGGTTCCCTAGAAAGAAGGAAGAGGAGCGAAAGTATCGAGACTAGACCAATTATTGGTCAACAGATTAGGTTTTTCCTTCTCAGGGTATACTGGCTCTGTGGTGAGAAATCCGTTACAGACCAGATTTGTTTATGCACAAAAGGATTTGTGTACACATACATATACATATTTTTGGGGTGTCATTTATTCCGATATTTCCGATAAGTTCAACCTGACGGTTAAACCCCCACCCGCCTCTCGGTTATAGGTTGTGGGGTGATAAATGAATATTCTGAATCCCTGTGTTATTTGTAGAATAATTATAGAGGGTGGACGTTGATTCTTGAATGGAGTTTTGCCGTCGAAAAAAGGTTGATGACACCTCGCTATTTGATGGCGAACCGTCGCCATGTCTTTTACTGTTCCAAACAATTGGTTATAATATTTGACCCTACTATTCTATTACCGATAGTAAAATTAATTATTTTTTGTGAAAAATTATTAGATAAAGGGTACAAATTTTTTGACAAATATGAAGTTCTTGATGTCGTCTTCTTCGTCTTCTGTCTCATCGCTAGAGTATGCACGCTAGAGTATTTTTTCGTTTGTGAGGGATGACTTCACTTCCATTATCTGTTTCATTGCCGAGCTAACTATCTTCGCCAATGTCTAAATCATCACTATTTCTATCATTCTTTTGGCAATTCTTTACAATTCTGAATGAATGCACTATTAATAATCATTCGTTAATTTAACAATCATCACTATTATAATTAACATTATCCGTCTTTGGGCCATAACTGCTGGCCTTCAGAGCTGCCTACCAAACTCACTTGGGCCAAAAGTTATGGCCTTCGGAGTAGAAAGGGTTGAAAGAAGGTTAGTAGAAAGTCAGATATTGCTGAAGAATTCATCAATATCTTGACTTGAATTGAAAAGAATTAGGATATTTTTAACGAAATTATTTCGATTTTAAGGAAATTAGTGTCTGGTGCTTGTGTGCAAAATTTTAATCAGGGTCCCTATAACCTATTGTAGGATTTTGTAAGCATAATAAATTAATATTTAATATTTTTGTCCGCGCCTCTGTGCGCAAATAATCTTCCTGCGCCTGTGTGCGCCGCACAATCTGGCCATATGGACGGCGCGCCTTTGACCCCACATAATCAAAATTTTGGTGCAGTTTTTAATTACATCTCGTCATGATGATTATGGTTGCATTGTCGGTCCGATGCATACGGTTGCATAAGAACGTCAGCGCCGCCGAAATGTCCAGCAAGTGCAGCAATTAGCGAGTGACGCAAGGCGCATGTGCAGCGGTGCCAGTAACCGCGTGACCCAAAGCGGCGAAGGTGAAGCGGCGCTGCTGGGGCCGCCGCCGCTTCCTCGTGCCGACGTAGTTGGTTGTTGGCCGAGGTCGTCAACTGGCTCATAGACCAAATAGAAATGACCTACAGCAACCGCGTCATCCGCGGGGGCCCGCGCACCGCAATTTCGGCGATTCAGGGTTGGCGATGCGCAGCATCTGGACTAAGAAAATACTCATGATTTTTAATTATTAGATATTGTTATCGATGATTTGTTGATTTGACCATAGATAGTCACGTACATTATTACACTTTCGCGTCTCGAACAATAAAAGAAATAAAAGTAGCTATTGTGATAATCACCAGCTATTGACCTTTACTATACAATAAGATATTAGGCAATTTTAATTTTTTTCTTTACATGTACTGTGAAACCCCCTTTTTACGTATATTTTTATATAAAAATAACGTAATTAGGGGTAAAACGTAGATTCGGGAAGAAAAAAAAAATTTAAAAATATTTTGTTATTTAGATAATCAAGCAAATCAGTTTGGTATATTTTTGTGCTGGTTTGCAACTCATTCGATCTTATAAATCGATAAGAAAGTTTCGTCTTGTACGTTTTCAATGCTAGTAAAAATAGCTTTTGAGTCCCTCAATATGCCTCATAGCATTTTCTCATGTTGGAATTGGATGGATCTCTTCTTCATCGGAAGTTTTACGTGAATGAGACGACCATTATATCATCGATATCAATAACTTCAGATGTCATCACGTAATTATCATTGAAGATAGGCTGTCCATTGTCTATAGTTCAGGATCATCTACGTCGCATAGGGAAATTGTACAGACAAGGAATTTGGGTTCCTCGTGAATTGACGGAGTCGACGCTCGATCGACGGCGTAAGAAATCCTCTCCGGAAGAGATCCGGAGAAGTATCTGTTCCGATCCCTAGACTATCATTAACAATAAAGAAGATCCTTTTTTGTGTGTGGAGGGATTTTTCTCTAATTAGTTCAAAATAAGGGAGCTTGGATTCGAACTTTTAACTCATCCACCCTATTCACCGGATCTTGCTCCGTCGGATTACAACCTTTTCAAAAAATGTAATAATGTTGGAGAAGTGAAAACGCACTTGGAAAAGTTGTTCAATGAAAAATCCAAGGATTTTTTTAAAAAGGGAATCGAATAACTGCCTTTACGCTGGCAAAAAGTGTTAGAAAATGATGGAAACTATTTTGTGGAATATAAAAATTGAACGCAAATATCGAAAAAACGTGAAATCCAGGCTCGTAAAAACGGCTTTTTACTGTATTTAAATATTATAAAAAAAAATATACGTGAAAAAAGTGAATTATTAACATTTGATATTATTGAATCTTTGAATGCTTTGAAAGAAATCCCGAGCCAAAATACCAAATCTAAACGTATGTGGTATTCTATAATTTTTTCTCAATTTTCTAATCCAAATATATATTTTTCTTACCAGCATAACCAATATAGCCAGGGAAGGAAAACCCTAATAATGAAGGTCGATTAGCGACTTAATTTATGTGCTTTGGCACCCTCTTCTTCCTCAGTTAGGGACTTCACAGATCTCTACTTACGAATAACGTAAATTATGAGTCAGATACAGGAATGGGAATTGGGATGGCTAAAAATATCATGTCAAAGTTATCGACAATTTGGAAAAACAGGGGGATATCCAAAATGACGTAAAAACGTTTAGTACGTAGAAACCTAGACCATAAAAAAAAATATTTAAAAAAATTGGCCCCCTAAAATGTGGTGCTGTTGACGAATTCTGAGAATACCATGGACTGCTGAACGCACAAACGCGACTGTCCTGAGAGAAATAGGAAACCATAAAGATGACAGACTTTCTACTATATGTCTCAAAAGGATTCTTCGATACTTCTAGATCTAGGATCTTGCTAGAAGAAACGATTACCTGGAGAAGCTCGTCGCGCTTGGTAACGTACAAGGACACAGGGGATGGGGTAGGTCGGCCCATCTGCTGAAGTGATCAAGTGAAGTCCGCTACGGGCTCCACCATAGTAGTTGCGATGCGAGATGCGAAATTCAAAGGATCCTGGAAAGTCAAAATCTAGAAGATTCGGATCAAGAATGGTCACGATCCTCAGACATGAAGGTGTCGACTAAAAAGGAGATAACTAAGAAGATCAATTTCTTAAATAATTATTAAATATTCCTTACAATTTGAATTGCGGGCATTTTAAAATTGCACCACGTTGCCGATCCCTGCTCTTAGGGGTAAATGAATTATGCTGTGCTGGAAAAAAGATAGGGTAAAGATTACTCTCGTATGTTATATTAATTAATATGATCACTATTGTTTATTAATTTTATACTATTTCATGAGCGTATCCACGTAGACAGTAACATCTTATGGCAAAAAATTATTACTAAATCTCACTTTGGAAACAACGGGAGCCGTTGCATACGTATGTCGGTGTGCATGATGCAATTCCTCTCGATGTCTCGCGATGCAACGCGTAACGATAGCAGTATGATGCAATCGGGAATGTACTGACGCGACATTATCTATTGTTCCCGATAGTAAATATAAGCACAATCTTGAATATTACATAACAACCACAAGAAAAGATGACGTGAAAATAACAGCAATCGAATTATTATGTCCGGTTAAACGTAAGGTAACAAATGAGACCAGGCAATATTTGGATGTGTGACCTTCTGGAAGTGACGCTCCTCGAACGTCCGGTAAAATTACTTCCTCTTCTAGGTGATCCACGCAAGTATAATTCTATCACTACTACAACTTGCCAGGTTTTTTTGAGCCACTTGCAGATAACATGGCCTACCTACTGCCACTTTAGTTGGGCAATTCTTGTGGCAATCGCATTATTTAGTTTTAATATTGCAAGCACCATCATCCTCCGAATCACTCTGAACTTGTGGACTTGTTTCACCATAAGTGCTCAGCTTTCGGCATCGTAATCAATACTGAGAGAATAGATTGGTTGAATCCCTTTGTTTTTAGGCATTGATGGATTTGATATTAAAATATTTATTTTAATTTCCCAAAATCTTCCCATCCCAGTTATATTCATCACTCGTACTATTTGTTGAAATTTGGTCGCCCTAGCTGAACGGTCTGGCCGAACCAAACATATCCTCGCACTTCCTCCTGATCCTCTCCAATTAAATCGGTTTATGGGCTGATTTGTTGTTTATCATAATTTTAGCAGAAGTAATGATTTGTTGTTTATCATAATTTTAGCATAATAGAGGTTTATTGACATTTCTTCTAGATTTTCCGAAGTCTCTGACATCATGATTATGTCATTTGCAAATCTGAGGTGTGCAATCTACTTGCCATTTCCATTGTAAAAGTATGATCAGGTGAATAGGTTTTGGGAGATGACATCTCCTTGTATTGCCCCCCTTTCAGCTGTACCGTTTTGATATTCTCAGGATAGAATTGTAAGTAATAATAATACTTTATTAATAAATTGATCTAATTATGGCTTATTAATAGGATTTAGTCTCCTTTTTGTAGAAACGAAGAACTACACTTCTACTTCTTATTATTACTCATAAACAGTCAACCCTTCTATAGCGTCGAAATAGGGACCACGCTATAAAAACCCGTCTTAAAGAAGACTAGGTACCAATACAAAATTTTTGGGATAGGTTTTTGGGATGGAATGATTCACATGTTCTCAGGCATCGGGGAAAATGTATAAATAGTCAAAAAATGTTTAATGACATATAGTAAACCCTTCTATAGTGTGAATGATGTGAATGGAAAAATGTTTATAGAAGGGTTGACTGCTTAATGATATTTATATATAAAATTTACAAAATCCATTAAATACATGTGATATTTAAATTCATAAACATATATATTTTGCAACCAAATTTATGCATTTTTTTTGCCCAAATTATTCGAAATGCAATTTTGTATTTATTAGCAAACTTATTCAAATTCAAGGATGCAATATGAAAAATGCAATAAATAGATTTAAATATATTATGCTTAATTTTTAACGATCCTAGAATATTTATACAAATTTCTCAAGAGCCTATTCAGAATTAAGTCTTTGCAAAACAATTAAAAATATATAAATACTTTCACTCTCATAAGATAAAAGTATAAAATAGTGGTCGTCAAACGATAGCTCGCCAGCTACCGGTCGCTCGCGAGCGGCATTTCGTTAGCTCGCTTAGGATAGTTTATCATGTTTATAAATTTGCCTCTCTAATTTTATAATTGGACCCCGAAATTAAATATCTATCGAACTATCGTCGCTTAGGTGGAAATGTCAGTCAGCAATGGATATAAAATACCAGATGGTCTCACTCAAAGAATCCTTGTGCACCACTAGCTCTCGTCATTTAACCGATCCGTCACGGCGGCTCGAAACCACTCGCGTCGCCTGATGGGGTATTGACTAAGGAAAATATACCCCCAGCATTCCAAGTCAGAATATTGATGATTTCTTCATAAATATATTGACATTATTTTTAAAGATGGATTATTCTAAGATTAAAAATAATTATTAATAAAATGCTTGATAGCTTGGTTGATATTTTGGATTTTTTAACTAATCAATATCTTGACAACGCTTTCGGCGATGTCTCGCCACAGACTGAGCACTCGCAGCACACGTTACATTTTACTTACACACGTTACATTTTATTTGGCTTACCCAATATACCCCATCGGTACGGCTAGGTTAATAATAAATTTGGCACTTATCGTACTTAACGTTTTTAGCCGATCCATGACGGCAGCTCGAAACCAACGGCGTTGCCCGATGGGGTCCATTTACTATGGAAAATAGACCTAAAGCATTTCGAATCAAGATTCTTGAATGATGCGTAAATGACGAGCGAATTCGGCGATGTTCCGCCGCAGACTGAGACACGCCGCCATCTCAGAGTTCTCGCCGTACATGTATCATTTCTTCATCAATATTTTGACTTAACATGCTAAAAAATGATTATTCTAAGAATAAAAATAATTATTCATCATATGCTTCATAATTTGGTCGATATTTTAGACTTTTTTACTAATCAATATAACGCGCAAGTGACGCCGCACGTGTTACTAGTACGGTCTTACTCGCACTTGCACATCGTACCGGATGTGAGCGAGAATAAACATCACGGCCGTTCTTTTCGCAATCGCGGGCAATAAATGTCAATGATTATTTATAACACTTTAGACTTTTTTAATCAAATACAAAAAGTTTGTGACATATACGATTTATATTAAAAGGGTTATTTGAAGAAAACCATGGGGTCCCAAATAGACTCCATCGGCACGGCTGGGTTAAACTTGTAATTTTTGGGTCAAAAAAATATTTTTCTTTCCTTGTTTTATAATAATAAATAATAAAACTTGCATCTTCTCAATTTTGTTTATTAATAAATGATTTTAATATTCATTTCTGGTTATAATCAATTTTATTCAGTGTTGTTTAATGCATTATGAATGCTAAGATGTTTTTTTAATAATTTTTTCTTAGAAACATATCATCCGAAGCTGTTTTTAACTTATAATATATGGATTTCCCTTTATTATTAATAGAATAATTATGCATATATACATCCACTATCTGCTCGAGTAATAAATTATTTGAGGCACATGGTTGGATTTAAATCATAACACGCATATCTCGGTTCGTATGGGTTATCTGAAAACTATAATAAATTTACATATTATAGTAATAGATTATAATAATACTGAAACAGATTTACATAGTCAGATATTTTCGAGGTATTGTATAAGATCGTTTGATTTATTGCGATACACTCTTCCCCATTAATCAATTATGCATCGCGGCGTTGCGTCGCGACGCTTGCAAAACTGCGACTCGTTTTTTCCCTCTTATCTCTTACTAAATAATGTTATGATGGGATTGGCAAAAACACAATTTATATTGTGTTTTTTATGTATGTTTTTTTTTATCATTATCTGTGTCAACATTGCAGTTGGAGCAAATATATTTTTATGTTATCAATTTGTTTAAGTAGGCTATTGGCCTCGTTACGATTGGTAACAAAGGATATTTCAAGGGGAATTGCATTAAATAAAAAAAACATATAATATAATCAAATAAACAAGATCAATGTGTTGAAAATACGTATTTAAAAAAAATACTACAAAAAGTAGCTGCAATTGCCAGAACGATCTTTATAGATTATTAACGAAGATTAATGGTGCGATTTTCTCGAATAATTCTTCGATGATACCGCAATCGGAAAACGGGTTGGGTTAGGTCTTTGGTACACAGAGTGAACAAACAATTTTATCACGCCAGCCATACCCAACGCGAATATTGTTGAGACATTCGGCTGTTAACCTCTTCGTCTTGTGTGCAAATATATATTTTTTAATATATTTTTTATTGTTATATTATTCCGTTGTAGAAACGTGTCTTAAAAAAATGCGCTTTGTTTGTTCAGATGCTGCGCAAACTGCATTTTATTACGTTCGCTGTATACAGAGAAATAAACAACGGCCAAGAAATGCATCAGGCTGGATGCATTTTGGCCGGATGCACGGAAAAGCTACGACACGTTTCATCATCTAAAATATATGACCTTTACAACATTGTAATATGAATCGGAATTAGATGTCTCCGATTAATTCTACACTTAGAATTAGTAATAACAATTAATTAAATATTTCAGAAAATATTCGGAAAATCGGGAAATTTATTTTTATGTAAAAAAATTATCTAAATATCATATATCAAATAATACAGATCATGCAAGTTAAGATTAAAATCGCGCCGTTCATATGGTCAGGTTGTGCGGCGCACACAGGCGCCGAAAAATTATGTGCGCTGAGGCGCCAAGAGAGGAAAAACTGGAAATATTAAATATTAATTCGTTAAACTTTCTCAAAATCGAACAACTTTCGATCAAAATGTCCTAATTCTTTTTAATAAATATTTGTTTTATTGTAAATAGGGGCTACAATTAATGTTCTGCACACAAACGTCGGAGAATTTTATCTTCTAAATAAGATTTAATAGATAAAATTATTCTATACTTCTTTCATATTGGTCGAAACGTTTTAACATTATGATATTTGTTGTCTAAATTTTTGAAAGGACACAGTTGTATTATAGCAACATAAACATTTCTCGGAATATTATCAAAGACATTTTTCGGATATTTGCACAGCTGTGCAATTTTTTTTCGTCACAACAGAAAGAGATAATTTGTGAATCTAGGGCCGTGTAAATTGAGGGTTCAGTGTATTAGGAAAAAATGGGAAATATCTCGCCAGTATGGAAAGGTTAGGGTTTAACCCTTTCCACCTTTAGCCGAATCTATGAGTTACTCTCATTTTTTTTTTTTTTAATTAAATAAAAATAAACTTGGTTCTAGTTGTTTGCTAAAAAATGTTTTGGGCCAATACCTCTGGCCCACGGAATGGAAAAGGTTAAGATGATTCCAACACGTATATAATTTTTAATAAAACAAAGAAAAATCTAACGAATGAATATCGAAAATTCTAAAAAAAAATCATTTTTTAAGAGTTTTTTTAACGAAATATCTCGCATAAATGAAATGAGACAAAAATCGATTCCTAATCTATTTTTTAAATTTTTTTAGAGACTCTTTTAATAGCGCAATGAAAAATGGATCTATCTAAGTATTTTTGGGAATTTTGTTAGTAAAAATTATAGTTATTAAGTAAATAAGAAAGTAGAGACCAATTCTTCAATGTCGAGTCTGACTCAACATTGATGAGATTTTGGTAATATGTTTACTAAACGCATAAATCTTTTTACAAAACCTTACAAAATTGATTAAATAATATTATCTGAATGGTAACTATCATACACAAAGCCTTTAAGAGAAATTGTGACTAATATTTAAAGGCCCTTAAAAAAACTCAGTGGTGGAAACATAAGAAACAATATTGATTTTTGTCAAATCGTTCTAATTTCTGTCTCATGGTTAGTTTTAAATCTAGTTTCGCTTTGCATGCCCTCTAATTTCTGTCCGACGTATTGAATTGCTAAGTTGTGGCCACTAATACACACATTACAGTCCGTGCACGCGTTTTCGCGGGCTAGCGAACTCCGGGGTTCAGTCCGTTCACGCGTTTACGCGTGATAAATATAGGCTCTGATCACGTCTAACAAGAACGGACTACTTTTTTTCAGATAACGCTAAAAAACAATTACATACCAATACAATTAGTCCCTGTTACAGAGCAGCGCGTGCCGAAGTCCCTCCTATAGTGCCTTTTTCTAAAAAGCGCTTAATTTTCATTTAAAATATGTAAATAAAAAAATGTTTGACGTATTAATTTCGTTTAATTATCAAAATACAATTAAAAAAAACCTAAATTTAGTATGCCCCTGGTCTTTTATATGGCGAGTTTCTAATGCGTAGTCCTTATTTTGACTGTACACCTGGTGCATGCAAAACTGATGCAAAATAAAGCCTCCGTATTCGCCGGATATCGTCCCCAGCAAATTTATCTTATTATCGAAAATTTATAAAAAAAAAATATTAACATTGAGGATCGCTGAAGGAGCTAAGCACCATACCAAAAATGACATACTTAGTATTATGGTTTAGTAGATTATTTTTTATATTTACCGTATATGAAATTTAAAAAAAAAATGCATTCATATATGACAATGAAGAGTGTTAGTTAATATTGATCATTTCTGCAGCAATGTTTCTCGGAGGTCATCCTTTCAAGGACTCATTTATTTCTGACTCATGCGGGTCGGTAATTAGGCTCGCATCCCGTTGGAGGACAAAGGGAGCGCCTCGACGGCGGCGGTTATGTCACGGCTCTTTATGGGGACGCAATGGTAGGGCCGACGTAACGGCTGAGTCACGTGGCCGAAAGCACAAAGAACACGCCGGTCTTCACTGACGGATGGTCCGCCATCAGGGCGTTGTCAACCCGAACGAGTTCGGCGGCCGGATGCCCTCGAAGAGTCCTGTCGACCTCTGCCGATAGGGCGGCCGGTCGCCGACACACACACGCCAAATAAATAACACGAGATGACGACCGAAAACAAAAAAAAACAACACCGACGACGAAGAGAACAACACTGCAGTTGCAAAATCCAAGGTTCGGAGACGTGTCCTTTGCCTACGCCGATCTTTGCGCGACCTTTTTTGGATCTGGGTGAAGATGATTGGGTCGCGTCCTCAAATCGGTGGGTCTTAACTTTCCATCGGGTGAACGATCGTGTGGGAGGATGTTTGTCACTTACCATAAATAAGCTAATATAATGTCGGCGCTGATATAGTCTGGCGCTATGCGAGATATATTTAAACGTAGGGCTCCTTCATTTTGCATAGCCATCGACTTGCGTGCAACGACTAAAAAGCAGATTCAAATTATGCAAATTAAAACATAAAAAAAACAACAAAATTAAAAATCTTAACCATCAAATATTATGCTAGACATATTTAAGTTGTAGTAATAGAGAAGAATTCTTCAATGAATAGGTAAACAAAAATAGGGATTACAGCACAGTCTGAGATTTAAATATATTCATGGCCATGACGATTCTTCATTTAACCTTTTAACCTTTGGAGAAATTTACATAATTATACGCGAATAAACTTGCAAATATAAAAATGTAACTAAAACTCGAATCTACTAATGGTACTAATGGTTTCAGATATTCTCATGAATCAAAAGAACATCCCTATCTAAATAACTTTTACACAAAGCTTCCAGCACTTATCGCTTGCGTGTGTGGTGAATTGACAGCTGTCACACCGGGATGACAATATCGGTTAAAAGAATAAATAATCTGTCTCCAGATGTCCTTTATTTATCCTCTTTATGGTTCAAGTTTTCACAGCATAAGGACAAAACAGATACCTTTTCATCTCGTGAGATATATTCTAATTTTAGTAGTGATGCTTAAATTCTTACAGGTTTTCCAGACATATTCCAAAAGTATCCTTTTTGTCTATCTTGCTATTTCCGTTTGAGTCGTTAGTACCTATCAACCAATATTTTGTATAGAGAAACCTCAGAGCTGGGTCTTGGATTTATTCTTCTCTACAAATTAAGTCTGACATATTCGGACATCGTATCATAGATTGAAAAAACTTTCTTTCAAAACAAGGTAAAATAAAAAAAAACATTTTTTTCGAGATGTCTAGAGAAAAAACACAACCTAGACTTATTCCTTTTTGTAATTTAAAGGTATCGGAGTAAAAAAAAATATAAATACATTTTTAATATAAATTGTTAAACATCTGTAACTGTGTGCATTTTTTATGACCAATAGCTTTAAAATTAACACATTGGCTACGGGAGACGTGGATTCCACGTCAAAGGCGTTTTCGTGTATGTCCGGGGAGCGCATATCACACGCTAGCCGACACAACACGTTTGATCGGCTGTAACTTATACAACGCTTTGTCTTTTATAAATATTTGTTTTTGGTTAGATACTTCAGACCTTGAGCAGAAATGTCTTGATTGTCTTGACTTTCAGTCAATACGACTACTTTATCTTCTATTTTATGTCAAAAAATGTTTGATTTTTTTTATCCTGAAAAAAATATACTAATATGTATTCTAAATTTTAGACATTTCTTTACCTAGGTATATTCTATAATTCAAATATATAACCTGCTTTTTACGTGTCCGGAATTCACATTTCCCGCTATTTACGAACAATTTCTACAGCCTCATTCAATTTTATCGCATTATATATTCGATTGTTAATTTTTTTCCGCAATTTATGACTAAAATAATTATCTTGTTCCCCTCTAAACTGTACTAGTGAACTCCGACTATTGGACTCACTATTATTACTAAAATATCCTGATACTGATAATGATGAAGATCTTAAAAAAATCAAGGTGTCTGTTTCAGATGAAATTCATTAAACTGCTAAGGCATGAAGTGAAATTTAAAAAAAAATAACGATAAAAAATTGTTTTCGAGGTGGAATCGACAAAAAGCAGAAAGATGTAATAGACGATATTACTGAGCATAATGTCATTTCTGACGAAACCTTGAAAAATAATGTGGATCTTGAGTTTAATGTGATGACATCTGAAGTTATGCGAATCGACGTAGTCATATTGACGGAAACTTTTCCGACGGAAAACTCCCCGCTGAAGAATAAGTAAACTCGATCATACAAACTCCAACAAAATTAGATACTATTAGGTATATTGAGGACTTTAACCCTTTCCACACTGTCCACTTTTAGTCGAATCTGTCTCATTATATTATTTTTCATTTTTATTTGATTATTTAACCCTTTTAGTGCGGGGCGCATGACGCACATGCGCGAGATTCTTTGAAACTTTAACTTGTCGTTACATGTAAACTAGACCGAGTTAAGTGATGGTGTTTGTTTTAAAAATCAGCTAATAAACACAGCTATCAATAAATATGTATATCACAAAAGAGAATTTATAGGAACCATGTAATATGTAAATATGAATAGTAACGATTTAAATTAGTGATTCTCATTTCGTCTGCAGCGAAAGAGTAAAATTATCGGTGAGTGTATCTCGGCTCAGGGTTGTTAAAGGGTGTTCCACGTACATTGCATGTTCCACATGTGTGCGAGGATTATGAGTATAAAGAAAATTGTATTTCTTGTTTTTTTTTGATTCGCATTCCCATTTTTCTCCGCCAATCTTTCGTTCGAGCAATTGATAACGTTCGAGAATTTGTGTACGAAAACCGAAGCCAGTCGAGTTTATTTTTTTAGTTGAGATGGAAGAACATATCCTAATCAACATGTTTGCATAAATCTCTTATAGGAAAATGGTCTAATATAGCGGTAAACAGTGAATACAGATTTACAATAGATTACCCAGATTCTGTATTCCAAATATTTTTTTCAATGCTTTATTGTTTAATATTTGTTGGCTGATTTTTTTTTAAAAGGATATAATATAATTTTTGAATCATTTAAGCTATGACTTACAATTTAGATAATTTTACAACATTAAACCGCACGACTGAGATAAACAAATCATTTATCATTATCCATAAAGAATAAGTTCATAAAAAAAAACATTCTATAATTGACTTGTTTTGCAATGGATTGCATGTCTGCGCCTATATTTTGTTGTTTATTTTTTTGAATAATTAATTCCTAGATAACCGCAATCTCGCCGATTCATTGTTTTCTATGAAATTATGAGTGCGTTCGCGTTCTAAAATCTAAATATTTGACTTTGATGGTCATATAACTAATTATTAGGCCAGTTACTGTCGACATTGGATTGTTTTGTGGCTCTGAATAAAATTAGTACGTGCAAAATCGCAATGACTGTGCTAATTCCTATTCGCCTCCATTATGCGACGGCCGTGGCGAGAGCGGGAAAATTAATATGACGCGTCATTTACGTGGAAAATTCGACAAGTTTCCCAAATTCCGAGATGTTATTCAATTTTTTTTCTCTAGAACCGACAAAATAGCACGCGAAAAAATTCAGTCGCAGTTGGCGTGCAAGTATTGCGTAGTCTCGAGTTCAACAGACGGAATGTTCTCGATGACTTTGAGTGTTATTGTTGCCCACCAAACCGGCCAATTACGTAACCTCTTCTTGCACTGTCTATCTGCCCCGCCTGTTTACATATGCCATTCGATAAGATATTTTCGTCGGAAGATAATGCACATTGTAAAAACTCATACGAACACACACAGTTCCAGCTACAATCTCAATAAAACTATAAACGAATCCATTGCGAGAGACCCTGAACTTCTTTGCCAAGTTAAATAACATTTATGTCATCCACGGTTAAAGGCTAAACGGAAATCAAAATATCCCCATATAATATAATCAAAACTCAGTGAATTATTTATACAAGTCATCATCGCATTTAGCCAGAAATAAATCAAACTCAAAATTGGGCAGAGGGCCAAAAAAAATCGAGAACACGAGGAAGTATAACCGATTTCGTTTATTTATTATACGCGTCTCAATTATAATTTTGAGAAACTGAGGACATGTACGTATGCCATAAAATATAATCTTTAAAATTTGCAATTCAAATTATCGAAATATTTTTTGAATCGTCACACCGGATGTCGTGTCTACGTTGTTTTTTTTTTAATAAAAACGTACGGTCTGTAATATTGTTGTTAAAAATTTATATGTTTATTTTATTTATATATAATATATAGAAAATTTCCTTGAATTGTATTTAAAGTGAGGTGAACATGTTTTGTCTACAGCTTTACGATCTTAATAAATTCTTTATGTTACCGATATGCATAAAGATGCGAAAATGTGTACCTTTATTTAAATTCCAATCATATGATTCCATTTTTGCTCAAAATTAATGCCTGCCTTTTTCAGTATTAACCCTTTGCACTGCAAAGGTTTTTTCAAAAAGTTTGTACCAGCTCCAAGCAATTTTTAGAGAATTTTCTCAAATAAAAGATAATTTTGTAAAAAGTGGAGTAAAACAAGGTTTTGTTTAAAGAGTCAATTTATTTTATTGTTAAGATGTTTATTTATTGAATCTGACCGAATGAAATGTTTTTCTTCAGATAACTCCAGTCGTTCTAATATCTCATCCAATGTACTCATGTAACCTAACCTAACCCAACCTAACCTAACCTAACATTTTTTTTTTTTATTTTTTTTTCTGTTGGAGGAGGGGAGATCTTCAAAAGACACCTCCCTTCAGGAGATAGTGCTGGATTTTTACCAGTTAAAACCCCTCCTCTAGCTCCGACCACTACCACAGCAGTATTGTCGTTAGATATTCCAATAGTGGGGCTGACTTTCAGGTAAAGAAACTTTACCTCACGTCCTCCTTGGTAATCGGATCTTTCGTTATCCTTGCTGTCGGCTGTTTGTTTGGCAGCCCGTCTTTTCGGCTTCCTCCTTAGTCAGCATCACTTTATCCTGGCAAACGTGGATAGCGTCTTATGTTCCTCTTTAACGCCGAGGGTTTTACTGGTTTGGTGGTTTCCGTCTCTCCTCCTGGAATGCGTGGAATCGTGGACAATGTAGAAAAGTGTACTCAGCGGTATCTAGCGCTTCTACGCATTCGTGGCATTCCATAGTAGCCTCTTTCCCGATTCGGCGAAAGTACTCTCCGAAGCATCCTTGTCCAGTTTGAAGTTGGCAGAGATGGAACCCTTACGTGTTGGCGATTTTTGAGCCACGGTTCGATCGCTGGAATCAGTTTTCGGCTCCATTTCCCCTTTGGAGTCTCGTCCCAGCGCTCTTGCCATTTTCTTATGAGACAGAGGTGTACTCTTTTTCGATGCTCAGTGGTTCTTAGGTTCGGCTCACGGTGCTCGTATGGCTCTTTCCGCTCCTCGGCCAGAAGGTCGTGGCGTACGACAAACGGCACACTAATCACCGCGTTCTCGGAAACAGTCGAATGAAACTGCGACGGCTCTCAGCGCACTGTGCCTCTGCACTCTTGCTAGGTTCTTCCTGTATCTCTCGATTTTCATTGCCGGGGCCCAAATTGGGGCTCCGTACAAGAGGATACTTTGGACGACATTTGCATACTTTTCAACGTTAATACTTGGTACGATGTGCCAAGTGCGAGTGAAACATCGCCGAGTGTGCTTATGCTATTAGCTATTGATCAAAATCTGTTCCCCAAAAATAGTAAATGTTTAATAAATGGCAAGTAATAATATAAATTGATTTTCACATATTATTTTTTTGGTATTGTTTTAAAATCATTTGGCAACGAAAAAGTTTCAATAAATGTAATTCCTTAAAAAAAACACTTCGATACTCTTACTTAAATTCTTATTTACTACATATGGCATAACCATGGTATTTTTTTAGATGCAATTTTAGAATTTTGAGATACCTTTAATTTGGAAAATATGTGCTTTGTAATTTTTATCTAAAATTTAGCTTGTTAAAAAAATTGCATATCATTCGACAAGCATTCTCCACACATTTATTTAATAGCTTTAATGGCTTTGCTGACATTCAAGTCCTGGTCGAAAAAAAAATAACATACAATGTCTGATCTGTCCTTCGTTAATTTCTGGTTTCGACATATTACCCTTAACAATAATATAAATATTATTAATCATAAATAATGCTAAATAATAGTTCTAAATAAAAAAAAACATATAGACCTGCTTTCTTCGCCGTTTCTGGACACAAACTGCACTTGAACATTCAATTAAAAAATACGCGATTTCTTTCGGGTAATACCCCTAATACTAATATAACATATTTTCCTCTAAATAAAAGTTATCCTAAACAGAAAAATCATTTAGACATGAGATTTTTGTCAAGAATATGGAATTTTTGACGAGAAACAGTTCAAAATCAATATTTGTGACCTGTATGTATATTTTGTTGACCATTTTTCATATACCGCATAAAAAAAATAAACAAAAATAGGTTTGACTGTATTAAGTTCGGTTAACCTAGCCGCGCCGATGTGATCTATTTGGGTCTCTTATATTTTTCGAAAAAGAATTTAGGGGAATATGTTTCTTCTTTTCTTTCTTCCTTCTCTGACTATTCACAATATAATTCTTTGCATAATTCTTCTTCTATAAGTCTTCGTTCGTGAGTGGCTGATCATTGGCTTCTGAAAGGTCTGTCTTCAGCTGTAACATCTTCCAATCCCACATCATGTGCAAGTCTGGTAATGTCTTAAATTGAATTCTGAATTGAAGTCATGCATTCATGCTGGCAGGAAAGTCTGCCAAACTCCGTTTAAGATTTTTACAAACACTTCATCCCAAGCCGATGTTTTTAACTTAGCCGTGCCGATGGGGTCTAATTGGGACCCCTAGTTTCTGTATTTTTCTTTCCCTCTTTTAATTTTTTCTCGAATAACTCTTTTAATATAAATCCTACACGTCCCAAACTTTTTTGTATTTATCTAAAAAAGTCTAAAGAATAAATATAAATAATCATTGACCGTCATTGTCAACAATGGCGAAAAAACAAATTTATCGCTCCGTACCGGATACGAGCGAGAAAAAACATCGCGCATGTGCAAGTGCGAAAGAGAAAAAACATCATGCTGTGCAAGATGTGAAATCACATGCGACGAACCGGGAGCGTGCCTAGTAACAAAATCCAAATTATCGACCAATTATGAAGCATCAATAATTATTTTTATTCTTAGATAAATCCATTATTAAAACAAATGTCAAGGTATTATCGAATAATCATCAATATCTTGACTTGAAATGGTTCGGGTCTATTTTCATGCAAAATAGACCCCATCGACCAGAGCCGTAATATCCGGCGCAGTCCGAATATTTTTTTTTTCTAATAAAATAAAATATTATAGCGAGTGCCATTTCTCGTATATTACGATCATCGACAGCACAGCACTCAACATATCAAAGCTGATCTAATAATCTTTTGTTTCATTGTTGATGCACGATGCCATTGTCATCTCGTCTACCATGCAGGTGTCGGAGTACGTGCTGCGTCTAATTAATAACGCCTATTGTGCACTTGGCCAACGACAGCTGGCGTCACGGCCATAACCTGCCCAAACCAAGAATGCCATGAGCCACGCAAAACGGACGGCTCGCTCGCATGTCCAGCTGTGTCCGCCACATCAACGGGTCAATCCAATATCAACATACACATAAGATCCATCTCGATATCCCGTGACGTCAGCATCGAAACACAACGAATCACTTTCGCCTTCATCCGATCGCGTTGATTCATTTGCGATCGCCGCGCGATTCGTTGGCAATCGCGCACCGCGTTTTTAAATCGGCGCGAAATTGTTATTCAATAAGAAAAAAAAAGATGATTCTCGATCGCTATTCAAATTCCAGACTGTTGAAATTTTCGCGCGTTGTGTGATCTTGACCTTGAAGGTGCGTTCACATTGCAACGCGTCTGGCACACAGAGCGCATCTGCGATTCTTCTCAAACTGTGCTAATTTATTTATTTTTTTAATAAAAAAAAACAGCAACAATAACACGTTCTAAATTTATATGCTCATCGAATACTAAGAAATACAGTATTTTATTGCCGGCATTTTTCAGCAGTATTTCAGCAGTCTTTGTCAATATCGAGTGTTAATCTGACAATTGTGAGAATAAAAAGAATAAACATAAGAGAAGACTTGATTACAAAATAAAATAAATACGCGTACTCGATTATCCGGTCGATCTTTCAAGGCGTACTACATTTCAGCAATAATGAAAGGACAAAGCGATGCAACCGGATTTTTCTCTGGATAATTTATATTTCATCTCATGGTCGATGATACAAAATCGTCTTGAAATTGTTATTTTAGTTTATTTTTATTGAGCGCCATCTTCCATACCGTTGACACCAACGGAAGGGTGTTTCTCTTGTCCAAATAAGAGCCGGGAATGTCGGCAATGCAGGATCGTTCCCGCCATAAAAATTAGCACAATGATCGATCGCCGCCGATAGACTTGTACGATGGCACCTGTTGCAGGAGTCCGCTGGACACAATGGAGTCTTGCATACATTATCGTTACTGCATGTTATCGGACGGATGCATTCGTTGCATTCAATGTCCTAACACAACAGTTAAGAAAGGATGACGCACCAATTATCGACCGTTGGTTATGGCAACTCGCAAACAACATGTTGGACAAACAGAGTTGTGCAAACAGTTTGCATTGCTGTGACGAGTGCAGTTCGGTTGCATTCGATCGGATCGTGTGTGGGATTGGTGCGGTTTGATCAGCGACAGAAATGCAAACCTCATCCTGTCCGCGATTAACCACTTATTTATATTATCTAATAGTAATAAAAGAAAAAAAATATGGCATTTCTTTACCAGCTATTGACATTTTTCAGAAGTAAAATTCTCCGGGGTATGGTTTCTTCTACGATGTGTCCAAAATAGCGAATAATTCTTTTAAGAGTCTGTCTTCGTTTGTGTTGCCTAGATCGTATGAAACATTTTAGTCATCCATAGTGTTCCAGCATCACATTTCGAAACATAGAGTAGAATAGTAGAGGCATGATAAATAACGAAACTATGTGGAATCACAGGGGTTCTACGACTGGACGAATATATCCTTATGAAGATTCTCTTCTCACAGCTCCTTGAAGATTGGTAGATCAAGTCTGCGAGTCTTCGTGACTTTTACATTGATTTTTAACAATCGATAATTATCCTACTTCAATTTCCATGGCTTTTCTATGAAGTAAGGCTATGAGCATAAGGTTCCCGATCATCCCTTTGGGGCCCCTAATGATCGGGGGCCTTGCGACCTTACTAATTATTTTAAATTAATTAGGTTCGTTTTATTTTTTATAAGCTTCAACTGTTTTAATATAAATCCTAGATGTCACGAACTTTTTGTATTTCTCTAAAAAAATCTAAAGAATAAATAATACAAATAATCATTGTCTACATATGCGAAAATATATGTATACGGGTGCCAAGTGCGAGTGAAACGTACCAGTGACGCGTGCCGCGAGAATTTGGCGATCGTCGGTAGTCAGCGCCGTGTCCTCAGTGTGCAGCGGGACTTTTCCGATTGTGCGTATCATTTACGCGTCATATTGATTAGTAGAAAAATCCAAAATATCGACCAAATCCATTTTTTATAAAAACATGCAAGATATTTATGAAGAATTCATCAATATATTGACTTGAAATACTTGGGGTATATTTTCCATTATAAATAGACTGCCTCCGGACGACGCGGTTGATTTCGAGCCACCGTGGCGGATCGGTAACGTTAAACGTAGCTGGTAACTGAGATCGTAGGGCCGGGATTTAAGTAATACTAACACTGTGAAAGTTAAATAGTAAATCCTCCTATAGCGCTTCCTGCTTTAGAGTCTTGGGTATTCCAAAATGCTACAGTATCCTTCGAAATAAAGGTCAATTTCCTTTGTTTGTCAAGAGCCTGTAAACAAACTAAAAATAGAACAAGTCATAAATCATGTAATCAATGATTTCATTCAATTTACAAAGCCTAGTCTTCTATAGGGCGGGTTAAGATAACTCGGCCCCTATCTCAGCGCTATAGAAGAGTTTACTGTAATTATAATTCATCTGATACTCTTTATATACACGGTTTTCATATAACAGAGTTTAAGAAAATTAATTGTTTAATATTTTTCACTAATTTTCTTCTTTTTTTATATGTTGAAAATATTAAAACTCAATTTCGATTCAATTTTTATTTTTTATAAATATGGATGAATGATCTTTTAAGATTAAATGAATTCCAGAATAAAGAATTTTATTTAAAAGGTAAAGTTTGCCACACAATGCAGTGCTCTTTTTAGATATTGCTCCTGTTTATTCGAATTAAAGTACATATATTGAAAGTATGGACGATGCAGGACTGCTTCAAGTCTCAGTGCAACAGCGCTTGGTGACGATACCCCCCTCTATCCCTCTACCGCCCCGCATCCATCCAATACACGACCCTCGTAGCGCTGACGAGCAGACAGAGCTCTTGCTTTCCCCAATTTATAAAATATATTTTTATATATATACATAAAAATATATTTTTCTTCAATTCGCTTGGGGGTGCTGCTGCTCCGCAGTGCATATGGACGAACCGCCCCTGAATAAATGCGTCTTTCTTTTTTTTACACGGCAGTCTATGGAAAGTATGTGTATATTGATATATTTAATCAAATTTAAAAATATTTTAATGATAAATGGCATCAATAATTATTTTTATAATAATTTTATTATTATAAAAAAAATGAAAAACCTGCCATAATGTAATGCAAATGATTAACTTCACCTGTCTTGTATTGCAATCAAACGTGCAGTAATTAGAATACAACATCACCTGTATGCAAATCGATATTTTCAATTAAATGATCAATGAGGATGCACATTACAGGATCAATAATACCATGGAAGCATGTAAAATGTCACGTAATTTCTTATTTTATTATTTGAATAGTTTATGACGACAATCTCATAAAATAAATATACTGATTGAAACATTGTATAAATAATTATATCGAACGCTGTAAGTAATAAACAATTGTGCAATAACGCGAGCGAATGTCGACATTTGCAGATAGTGCGAAGAGATTGAAAGTTGGTGAGATTGGGAAGTTTGGCCGGATTTGCAAAAAAAATATATATATGTGCGTGATAGAGGACAAATAAAAACCGTGACCTGACACAATGTCGTCACATAATGGCAAACAAACGGCAGTGTCAAAAAATGATCGAGATAACAACGTGTATGTGTGTTGGTGGCTTATCGTTATTCGACGGTGGTGTCGAATATCAAAATAACAGAATACAGCTGTCCTTCGATTTACGCGTTTATTTAAAACCGCGTAAAAACATCCTAAGAATATTTTTTTAATTCTACCAAAATCAACCTAATACTTTAATCTATGAAAATGGCTCTGTTTACCACAATTTATCCACAAAAAAAACTTAGATCGATCGTATCTCTCATGGTCCACTAAATGTATCATAAATGTTCTTCTTTTAGTTTATAAATAATTTTAAACATTTTAAATCGTTCTTTGACTCCACTGTAAAGTTTCATTTTTCGAGATACAGTGATATTGCTATCCTACGTCGACCTAATCATCTTAATCGAACCGTCATGGCGGCTCGAAAACACTAAAGTCGTCCGAAATGGGTCTATTATAGAACCCAAGCATTTCAAGTCAAAATATTGATTAATTCTTCCTCAATAATATTTATTCTTTAGACTTATTTTAGCCAAATACAAAAAGTTTGTGATATGTAGGATTTATATTAACCCCTTGTGTGATTTGCCCGAATACAATTCGGGTAGGTATTTTGCTGACACAGTGATTTGCCCGAACTGGATTCGGGCACATGCGGCTTTATAATTTGATTTTATAGTGAATCCTGCTCAGGTTCTCCACCGTCTGAGGTAGCGTTGAGTGACACGTGTCGTAATTTGATCTTTCGAGAACAATTACCCACTTTTTTCCAAGAGGTTGACCATAGAAGTGGTTAAAAAGGTATTTGAGAAAAATCGATAACTCAGGGTATTCAATAGCACAGCTAGAAAGGACGAAGATCCTCCAAGAGATTTTCGGCTTGCTCAACTTATGTTTTTTTTCGTTCCATCGACTTAAAAATGTGATCTAACTTCTAAATCTAGTTCTCTTGTTTTTAACTGCGTAATTCTTGCGGGGTGTCGTCTTCTATTATCAATCTGAGGAATTCATCTTTTGTTGTTTCTTAAAACTATTCGTTTTTAAAGTGGTGCTTCTTTTAAACATACTAATTGGGCACAATTTGATGTAACAGTCTGACCATTTTTTAGTGATTCATAGCAAATTATTACCAAAACATCCCAAAAAATTGAAAATAAAACCTCTTTTCAGTCAATGGATGGCCTAGGGGTAAACATAGGTACCTCTTTCGATAAAAATCATTCTTTTTTCTTCTTGGATCGGCGCAAAGGATCTAGAAACAATATATATATATATATATATATAATATAAGAAACTTCCAAAAAGCCACTAAATACTTTTCGATTTTTTTCCCTGCCTTTTTAAAATTATCCTTCACTGTTGACCATTGAAAACCAAGGTCTTGTGACAACTCCTTGCTTGTTGTACGTGGATCGGAATCCATTAATGAGTTAAGTGATATCATCGATTTTAAGAGGAGAATTTGATTTGTCCTTTCGCCCACTTTCACTACTTTTGAACTATCTATAGCACTGGATTCAAGATGACTCCATAAATATTGCAGATGGTCTTGTGAAAGATTACTAGCTTCAAAATGATACCAATCGTACATTTTTATCTACTCAACAGAAGAATACTACGCGCCTGTATGGCAAAACAGACACCACACTTTAAAAATAGACATTCAGACAACAGTATTACACTAATGCCAATGAGGATTATCTCGGGTTGCGTAGGGTCAACTCCACTTGCTTGGCTATAATATCTGCAGTTTTGTGCCGGCAGTTTTGCAGCGTAAGACTGCCTTTAGAATACTATGGACAAGAAATCAAGGAAGCGATAAGTAGAAATAGATAATAAAAAGAAACCTTAAACACCTTCCCCCACCCAGGCTGAAGTCAAGAAACCCCTCATGATCCTCAGCCACTCAGGGCATAGAAGCCAAGAACTCGATAGCAATCTGGCGGAAAAGATGGAAGGAAGCGATATTGGAGTACAAGGACATCATTATGGATTCAACCACCCCTCGAACTCAATTCGCACCGGACATGGTTGCTGCGTCAACATTCTGCATCTCTGGGAACAAAAATCCGACTGGGGAGCACCGAAACAGATGATGCTCCATATATTGAACGAATAACCACTGAGAAGGATTAACGAAGGCATCTTCACTACAAATAAAGGAACTCGACATCAATATTTGAACAGGAAAACACACAAATGGAGATGCAGCATGACCACAAAGGGGTAATCTCCCGGATTATTGAGAGATAGTTAGAAACACTTTTGACTTTTAGTTTGCCATGCTTCTCTAGCTCGTCGATGTTGGAGTAAGCGTCCGCCCTACCGAAGCACCCTAATAACAACATTAGTTGGCAACTTATTCCTGGTTCGAGATGATCCGCTAGCCTTACGATGGCACGCGTCCCTTTTAGGCCTGACAGACTAACGTCTAAAACAGTCGTGGGTTGTGACATTGCTTTCTTTAGAACGTCCTCGTTAAGGTCTGAGACTTACAGGACGGATCAAGTTTGAAGGCAGTGCTATTGTGATGGGAAAAGGCTGAAGGTACTATCTTAGCATTTGTCCTTCAGAAAGCTAGGGAGTTGGGTCAACCTAGCCCGAGATAGTCGCATGTCTACACCATTCCTGGAAAGGTTGGGACAGGGAAGCTTACTGTATCACGGTGATCCGAGAAGTGTACCTTTTGTGGCCATACTGGGACGTCCATCTCCTCTCAGTTGTCCTTCTCATGGCATTTTTGATGACGGATTTAGCCAGAGTTATCTATGGGTATATCAAAGCTAGTTGATAAGTCGTGTTCACTTCATCCATATTTATTTTATATAGTTGATAATCACCGTTGGTTTATAAACAACTTCATTTTGGCAACAGATATTCGTGACTTGTCGAGTTTTTCGGTGTCTTCTTCTCCCCAATCGAGATGATGACTCGTGCTTTGCATCGAGAATGACAATTCTGGTATTTCGCAAGGATAATATAAGTGTATCCCATTTTTCTGGCTTCCTCTTTTTTGCCCAACAGTTTATTTCGGGTTTTTATATCATTATACAAACGTTTTTTGTTTATCGCCATCGTGCCAGTGAGGTAACAACTCCTCTGGTAGTTTTCCAGCAAACTCTTGGGAATGCCGCCGAAGAATAAATAAAAAAAAAAGTATATTTCAAAAGTGACTCAGTATGGACGGCAATAGACTGCTTCGAATCGCAGCGCAAGATCCCTCGTTTAGCAGAGAGATCCCCCACCCCGTTGCTGCCCCGCATCCATCCAACACAACGCTGGAAGCGCTGTCGAGCAGTCTAGCTCTACACCGCGCAGCGTTACACTTAATATTTTGGAATAATTTTTTTGGCAGATTCTATGTCAGCCGACGCAATTTCTCCTAGAGTTTTTTATATTATGTAGTGAGATAAAATTACAATTTTCAAACCAAGTAACGAAACAAGTCTCGATATGTTCAGTATGATTTGTAATGACGCGATCCATGGCCGTACAAATCAAGCATGTTAATTCATTTTTAATTATTGTTTTTTTATGAAACCGTATTATATAAAGCGTGTTATACAAAAATATTTCACAATTCATCAGCCCGTGTGTGGTCCAATACCGGCTGACATTGGACCGGAAAGGGTTTAAAAAATATTACGTTTGATTATTCTACCGCGTAAATAGAGGGATGTATGTATGCGCACAACAGTTACCGAGCTATACAAACACCGCTTTTGTCGCCTTTCAAACAACAATACTTTCAGATCATTATGCATATATTTATTCTTATTATATTATACACAATGATTATTTTTAAATATTCCGAGAGCTGTTTATTATGTGCTCGGAGCAAACGAACAAGTGGTGCACTGTCACACACTGTGTATAATTATTTAATTTAAATTGAAAGTCATAGTAGTAGCTTTGACTCATCCGTTGATGAGCACCTATTCAAAAGAATCATCGGGAGTGGGCTCGACGTTTTCTCAGTTGAGCAAACACCAACGGTTGATAAGCCTATTTCGCATTGAATACCGAACCTACCATAACAGCGTGGTGGATGATGACGCAACACCCAATCCAGACAACAAAGAAGGTAGTTGTTTCAATGGTTCCACGAAGCCAGACGGCCGCGAAAAAAAAAATAGCATCGCATTATTTATGCAGTTCGTGGATTGGATCGATCCAAATATATTAGATTGCTCGGGGAATTGGAATGGTGGTGGTATGTTGAGAGTGATGAGTCTCGGATGGTATTCGCATTGTCGAGAGAAATTATTCATTTCGTTATCATTGTCTCGGATAGTTCAAATATTATTTTTTTGCATTCTATTACAGCTGATCCGAGTGTTTACCGCAGCTTGTTTTGGATGTAAAGATCTTTGGGTCAACACCATCACGGTTGATCGCCCAGTCACCTTCACTACCCGAACAAAGTGCGGGCCGCATCCTGTGGGGCGTTGATCCCCGGAGCTGTTTATCCCGGTTATCCCGGGATCCCACGCAACGAGCTCGATGCTCATCGGTAAATATTATCAATTAATAAAAACTGCCGAAAAACAAAGGCGAATCCGACGGACGGACATGCATTGGCCCCTGGGTCACCTTGGGGAGTCTTGGGTCATTGTTCAAAATGTGATGCGAATTTTTTTGAGCGACGTTCATCGCCCAAAACGGCACATACGCATATCGGTTAGCTAACATAACGAAAAATTCGATTAGATTCGCGCAAAAATGGGACATTTATGCAATATTTTCGAATAATTAAATACATTTTAAATAAAATATAGCATAATATATGTATTAAAAAAATGCCATATGTGTGACGTCAGCGTTCATAGTGCACTGGGGTCTATCGGACCGAATTGTCATTTGTTAGACCTTCAATGACAGGGGCTTTGACCGCATAATTCGTCTTATCTTATTATTTGTTTTTTGCCATATTTTTTTCCATATTATTTTCGCAACGCATTCTTGCATAATTACAATTATACCATATTGGCGACCGTAATAACGATTGTTTATTATTTATTTCGTCATTATCTCAACACTCCTGACACTTTTAACCCATTGTGTCGGATAAAGGATTGGATTATTAATGCAAAACAGATAGTTGCAATGTGTTTGTGTTGCTGCAACGCTGATAATGTATGTTTTGCAATAAAAATTGCGCGAAATTTTTCGCGCAAAAATTGTGTTCGGACGCAAATTGCGCGCGAGCTTTTGCGCTTTTCTTCGCATACTCAATGCTTGACAGTGAATTGCAAATATCTTTATTTAAATATTATGACATTTGCAGTTTTGCATCACAAAATTATGTGTCATATCGAATTTTATGGTATTCAACGCGTTGTGCAAATACATAATCAATAATGTAAAACAAATAATTTCAATGCAATATCATTGCGAAAATCGTCTTTAGATTATAAATTCAATGACTTAATAAAGATATTTTTTTTTGTTAATATAATCAAAATTTGAAATAGTGCCATTAAATTTCGCGATTGAATAAAATTCTTGCAAATCGATATAATTTATTTCCATGCAACTTAACTTACATCGTCATCGTTCTCATATAGAAGACTCTTATATTTTTTGTTGCTATGCCCTCAACTGATAAAAAAATTGGCGCATCATCCCTATTGTAGAGACCTGGCCTCATCCAACTCCCTTCTCCATTTTATCCGATCTGCCATCACGTCGCTCCATCTTCCGGTAAGTTTCAATAATGCAGTGACTCTCTTTACACAGTCCAACCACCTCAGCCCTGGTCTTCCGTTTCTACGGGGACAAGAAGGCTTTTTAACCATAAACCTTTTTGGCGGCTGACTGGAGTGGAATACGGCTCCAAAAATATTCGTCTCAGAATTCTCTTCCCCAGGATGTCCAGTTGTCGCTCATCTTGTTTTGTCAAAGCCCAACATTCAGATCCGTATGTTACCCTGATGAGGGTCTTGTCGAGCTTGACTTTGTTCTTCTTAAAGAGGAATCTCGATTATAGATGCTTTTGAAGTCCAAAGTAGCACCGGTTTGCCAGCATGATCCTTCTTCGTACTTACAAATTGGTTTCATTGTTTTTCGTATAAATAATAAGGAAGCTGAGATATGTCTCGAAGCTGTACTCTTCGAATCTCAGGGGTTTCAAGGGTTCATCCTTGGGATATGGACATGTATCGTGTCTTGGACACTCGTTGATCCAGCCCCATGCCAATATATGCATCCTGGAGATTCGCCCGAGATTTGGTCACAATGTCTATGACCTCTGCATAAGCAAAAAGCTGCCATTATTAACACGTTGCGGTCCGGAGGACTCGAATACGCGTCCTCGCGGGCCAACGTAGAAGTACGGGGGACGCGTTTTCGACTCCTCGTTGGCGCTGATGTTAAACTAAAATCATTTATATTTCATTGATACGCAGACCATACTTTGAGAAGTTTTGAACTATTATTTTTTTTACATAGAGATAACCTTTCTATCAGAGTTACATCGATTTAACTGAAGTACTTAACTTTTGCTATTTTTTTCGCGAATTCGCCCGGCCCAACGCAAAACTCGTCGCAGAACCCAGCGGACCGGAATGTGTTAATAATGGTGCCAGATGTTTCCAAGCCGGAGTCTCTTATTACACATTCGAATGCTATATGACAAATATGTAAATCAGATATCATCATCATCATATGCCAGCTACTAGGCTCTCACTCGCTGAGAGCATGGGCCTTACCAAACTCTCGAATGGCAGTCGAGGTCAAAGGAACCTGAATCTCAATGTGACGTGGTGGCTCCCCTTTCGTGTCCATACCGCAGGCACCCGATCCGTCTTGGTATGCGGTTTTTTGTAAAGAGTTTCCCTCAATTAGTTCACTAAAAAGTTCACTAAAAACCCAAGTAAACTGTTATATGTAGACATTCTTATGTGCATAAACAAATCTGGCCTCTAACGGAATTCTCACCATAGAGCCAGTATACCCTGGGAAGGAAAACCTTATATCTGTTGACCAATAGTTGGTCTAGTCTTGATACTTTCGCTCCTTTTCCTTCTTTCTAGGGGACCCTTCTCCGAGAAGGACTATTGCGCGGCCGGGCTAATAATCACTTGCGACTTGTGACTTGTGACTCGTGATAAGCAGATAACTCCTTAGAGAAGAGAACAAACGAATACCGAGACAAATCCCCTCTTACTTGTCTGGACACAGTCGAGAGTATAAAATCCGATACCAACATGGTAGAAGATGTACGTTCAATACCAGCAATGGCCAAGAGAGGGAAACTATTTACAAAAAACCGCATACCAAGACGGCTTGAGACTCAGGTTCCTTTGGCCTCGACTACCATGCGAGAGTTTGGTAAGGTCCATGCCCTCAGCGAGTGAGAGCCTTGTGACTGGCAAATGATGATGATGATGATATAATATATACTTTTATAGTATATCTTAGTTTAATCTCACTGCACTAAAAATATATATAGATATTTTTTTTGAAAAAAAATAAGGGGGGGCACTTCAGCCTCATCACGGTCCATGTTTTTTTCCAAAAAAAATTTCTGTATATAGTATATGTATTATATATTATCAATTTTCTATTGCGAAATTAAATTGCGGGTAGTGAATATAAGATAGCAGGGCAGATAACAGACTGTCCCAAACAGATCATTACACAGCAAACGACAAGTGACCTTCTGTATACGGTAATACGGAATGTTTCTCTTTATCTTCACTGACTGACTAAATACCACCACTCGTTCCCTTCAAAGCTAGCGACCACGTAACCAGGGCAGATACAAGACTGCCCTAAACAGACTTTTACGCAGCAAACGAAAAGCGACTTTCTGTATACGGTAATACGGAACTTTTCTCGTTACTGACTGACTAAACAACACAATTCGTTCACGTCGGAACAATAGGAAAACTGAAGCTAGTTACCATGTGATCAGGGCAGAAACAAGATTGCCCCAAACACATACGAACCGGTTCTGTTGGTATATTCCACCCGTTTAGATCGCAAATCGTTTGGTTAACAATAATTTCAGATATTTTTATTATTATTAGAGAAATGTATGTGAGGCAATGCCCCGGTTGCCATTAAAGACGAACCGCTCATGACTTTGACCAATATTTCAAAAAAAATTGACTGTTCTTTTAAAGGAACGGTATCGGTGTTTCGCTTAAATTACATGGCTCAACAAAGAGAGTCCAAAAACCTTTCCAGGGTCTTTATACCATATAATTATCATTAAAATCCATAACAAGGTTGTTATTTATTTATTATGTAAGTTAAGGTTTCGATAAAAAAAATATTAATGCATTAGTTGACGTCTTACCCAGTACATTGTTTTCAGGTACCGTAAAGGTACACAGTTTTCAAATTAATTCAAGACATAATATATTTTTATTCATTGTCTCTATTTGAAAATAAATGCAAAATGTTTACACGGAAAATTCTATTATTGCTAAGAATTTTCTTATTTGAGAATGAAAATTATTCTCTTATGTAAATGTAATTAGCCCATTTTCTTTAGTAATGAAAAATAAGCGCGTTATTCAAGAAATATTAGTTGTCCAATACGTGTGGACAGTGGAGTACAAAGGGTTAATATTTTAATGTAAATATATGTCGCAGTGACTAACGCTGTGTAAATGGCACAGTGGGAAATCACACCCTCGACATATGACGTCATTAAAATTTTCAATTAACTCCAACAATATCACACATTATCACAGTGGTAAATATTTATAATATTAACATACACAAATCTTGACTAAATAATTACTCAGTAATTAAAAATGGGTCATTTATAGCCGTACGTGACTATCGGCAGGTCATTATTACATAACCAAGTAAATGATAATGAGCAACAACAATTTTCGTTATGCAATGCATTACATGTATTGTCATTAAAATGCATTTATGAATCGATATATATATCGATATCGGTATCGACACACGACACGTGACCGACAGGGGCATAATTGCGACACAATTTTCCGCCGACCTTAAACTTAAACCTCGCTACGATATGATACCGCTGTGATACCGATTAATGAAAATTGTTTTGTAATATGCAAATGCATGTGTGTGGGTGTGTGTGTGGAGGACACGTGAGACTCGATTACATCTAGCACGTGCTATTAATTTTCCACGCTAATTGCACTTACATGCAATAAAAAAATGCATAAAATGTAATAATAATTTGCAAAATAAAAATGTTATCTCATATATTATATTGTGATCGATACTGAGTTTAGATATTACTGGGAGAGTTAACTTTCCTGGGAATTCTATATGACGCTGACTAGAGTGAATTAATTTGGATGGATGACGCTAATCCCTCTCATAAAAAAAAACATTTATAACATGAATAATTTATTGATGTTTAATAGCTTTATTAGTGGAGTAATCTTCTAAGGATATGAGACATTTATGACGAAGAAAACGTTGTTTTTTTTACATTGGATTAATAATTTAAAATTTAGATACAAAGATCAATAAAAGGGGACATGGAATACCTATGAGACACTAGATAAAGACCAGAAAAGACCAGAAGCCTAATTATCGCACAACGTTTATTTAGGTTAAGTTTTAAAAAGTGGATATAGAAGAATAAGGAGTCTTAGGACCAACTCTATGGAACATAATGTATAATGATTTTCTGCGAACTACCGGAAGAAGCGAAGCTGGTTGGATTCGTAGACGATAGACAATGCACTTCAGATGATATACTTTTGTACCCAGAATAAAGCTGTGTCAGACCAGTCAGACGCAGTTCCATCCCTTGCCATCCATCCACACAGCATATGCCAGCTTGGGCCAGGTTTAATCGGTGCAACAAAAGCAGTTTTTTTTACCTAAAACGTGTGATTTTAAAAAATAAACTTGGTATCTTGAATATGAAAAGCCATGTAGCAAATTATATCAGGTCCTTCACTGAGAGACCCGTTGGGGAAATTCCGCGTCGGACAGCATGGAGTAGGTCGTGACGCCTGACGTCCAGATGGAGACACGACCACAGAACGTGACAGTAGCCCCGAAGCTAGGCTATAAGGCTAAGGACTAAGAAATTGACTGACCCAAAAGTCTGAGAAGAACTAGCTACGATTTAACCTAGCTTTAACACCAGGAAGGAAGAGATAGGTAGACCGCCCTTTGCGGGAAGAATCCCACCTCTCCTAACACTCATTAAGAATCGCTTCGCAAGACGCGTGACTTTTGATGCGATATTTGTCAAAGTTCTCAACGCTCCAAAGGCTCTAGCTAAACTCTTAGGGAATCTGGGCGACCCAAAGCACCAATATGGACTCCATCTTTGAAAATCTAGAGATCAAGGATGACTTTCGCAAGAGTACAAAGGTATAATGTATAAAGTGCTAATGCTGGTCGGTCTACCTCCAATGGACCTACTGGCCGAAGTGCGTATAGTCCTCTAAGAATACTAAAAGTGCAAACCAGACTCAACGACAACTGGGATCGTACTCAATACGCTTTCGTCTAATAGAAAGGTGGCAGGACCGCTGAGATGACGCAACAAATGGGAGACGGACTCACAAACTGATCCCAGTGATCGATATGTAGGGTTGCACCTTGCCAGCTTTCAACCCTCACCTCATCGCGCAAAACCCTACAGAAGAAGTAGAAGTGTTTCATCGAAGCCATGCGGAAACTTCTCTTAGGTAAAGATCAAGCATCTAATAAAGAAGAAGCCGAAAGATCAAGAAGTACGCTAAATATCTGCGGTAGATACACGCGGAAGGAGTACTACCCGAAATCTTGTGGCCGGTTAATGAGTTGTATTGGTATCTATGGAGATTTCTCCGCCTCCACCTAGAGAAAAAAATGAATAATGAAGAGTTATTATAGTTTGCAGTCCCTTGCAGCATCAATCTATTTAGAATTTAGTGTACGTGGTCGTTAATTAATAAAGACAGAGAGATAATTTCCCGTAATTTGAATTTGTCGTAAGATGAATCCGCCATTTTGACGCGCTACACACGGACGCCGCCATGACAACCCTGAATATATCACTGACGCACTACGATCGCTGACGCTCTGATCTCAGCATCACTGCGGATTGACGTGCTGTCACAAATACACATAATCCCGTCCACACATCGTCTGCAGTACTCCTCTACACTTGACACCAGACAGCCATCGCTGCCAGAAATCACCAACCAGAGAGTATCTGCACGTGTCACACACGGGATCTTTCATAACCTAACAACGTTGCCTGTAAATATTATCTTTCAATAAATGTGCTAATATGTTTTTACCATAAATCTGTATTTACTTTTCTGTTAACAACAAGAGTCATGGTCCAAGTCACGCAATTATTCTTATTATTCTACTACTATATATCAAACCATTGCATGAAAGTATTATTAATTACTGAAAATTAACAAATATATACCAAAATATATGTACAATTGATCCTCCTATAACGCTTCCTGCTATATGGCTTTGTGTGCTGAAGTCCCTCTTATAGTGCTTCGTAAGATTTTGATTGAATTTCCATATGAAACATTTTTATGCGATCTTTATTCACAAAATATAGCACAAAACAATTTGTGTTATGCGTTTTTTTGCACGTTTCCTACCTACCGCATAAAACAGGTTTGTCTAAACGTCTTCCTATTATCATAAATAATTTGTTCGATTTGTTCAAATGCATATCATTATATAATTAAGTGGACAACAAAAAAAAAATGATTCCTACAAAATATCGATTGACTCGTTCTTTGCGTCGTAGATTCCATTGTACTTGAGCGTATAATAAAAAAATAGTTATGCAATCCAGTTGAACGTTGACGTCATGGCGCAATATCAAAGGGTGAATGCATAATGCAAAATAAAATCGAGACATCATGCAACAGTGCATCGTTATTGTTGCATAACGCCATGGTTTTATATGCAACGTATTTTTCCTCGAGCGCGACGATGCCCGCTTCTTCTCGATACTATCGGTGGTTCCGAGAAGCGAAAATTCGGCCATATCCCGATTGCTCCGTGGGAATTTTTCTGAACGTATCGCCGTGACTCACGGCTCTAATTCCGCAGTCGCTTATCACAGTGTGTTTTTCAGCTTTGGTTTCCCAGAAACAATCAGCTGGACTAACGCTGCGTCGCATTGCGTGTGATTGTTTCTGGCAATTTGTCTGCCAGGAAATGAGATGAGTTGCTGATCAATTATGCTGGTTGGCATAACAACTGCAATACGACGCCGAATGTTATGCCTGAATCATCATCGCACTCCGAGAATCACTAGCGATATTCGTCAGAAAATTATACGCTGATCCGCCTTAGAGTATCGATATGACATCGCGGGGTATTTTCAGACGGGGAAATATCGCATTGTCTAGCGTTAATCGAACGTATGAAAATAACCGTTGATAAAAGCAATCTGAAAGATGTGGGATGAACACATAAAGTAAATTACACAGCACCCACGTTACATATTCTAAACATATTTATCACTTGAGTAATAATGTATTTTTTTAAATAAATAATACTATTGACTCTGCGGTTATATAATTGATTATTTTATTGGAAAATCCGTTTGCGTTATCAAAATTATGAGTAAATATGGTTTTTTAACGGAAAAAAAATTATAATCAGTTTTAATAAATAATTTTCACTTTTCATATTAAAATATCATATAAAAAATTGTGTAAAAAGATAATTGTGTTTATATTCGTTCCTAGATCATCGGATCATCATCATAGGCGAAATAGCCCTGTTGTAGAGCCCTATCCTCATCCAACATCCTTCTGTCCCAGTGTCCCTTTGTACACAGTCCAACCACCTCAGCCATGGTCTTCTTTTTCTCTAGAGACAGGAAGACTTGTTAACCATTAAACCTTTTTAGCGGCTGACTGGAGTCGAATACGCCTCTAAATATTCGTCTCAGAATTCTCCTTTCCAGGATGTCCAGTTGTTGCTCATCTTATTTTTTCAAAACCCAACATACAGATCCGTATGTTAGCCTGATGAGGGTCTTGTCGAACTTGACTTCGTTCTTCTTAGAAAGGAATTTCGACTGTAAATGCATTTGCAGTCCAAAATAGCACCGGTTTATCAGCATGGTTCTTCTTCGTACTTCCAAATTGGTTTCATAGTTGTTAGTAAGTGTAAGTATACGTGAGCCGAGATATGTGAATTCCTGGATGGCCTCGAAACTGCACTCTTCGACTCTCAGGGGTTCACAGGTTCGTCCTTGGAATTTGGGCATGTATTTTGTCTTGGACTTATTGATCCCTAATCCCATCGTCCGGGATCTGACCACAATGTCTATGTCCTTCGCATAAGCAAGAAGCTGCACCAATTTATTACGATTGATGCCAGTTGTCGCTCATCTTGTTTTGTCAAAGCCCAACATTAGATCCGTACGTTATTACGGGCCTAATGAGGGTCTTGTAGAGCTTGACTTTAGTCTCATTTGAGAGGGATCTCGACCGTAGATGCTTTCTAAAGTAGCACCTTCATCGTACTTCCAAATTGGTATCATTGTTCTCTTCGACTCTCAGGGGTTCAAGGATTCGTTCTTAGCATATGGGAATGTGTTTTAGTGCCCTTAGTCCCATGCCAATTCATTAATGTTCCGTAAATTACCGTGTTAATCGAGACATTGAACACATACAAAAATGAAGGATAGGTTTTGTGCATAACTTTCTGAGTAACTGAGAATTTTGAAAGGGATACTTAAACTTAAGTACCGATTTCAATCATTACAGCCACTAAAAAATCAAATAAATATAACATAACATTGAAAAAATATGTTAAAGCGACTGTGACTGTACATTAATCGTTCCCTGCTATAGAACGGCGTGTGTAGTAGTCCCTCCTATAATGTAAATTTGTTAGTTTTACAAAAAAATCCATTTTGTATGCCCCAAGTCTTCTTTAGTGCGGGTTTCTATACAGTGGTTCTTATTTCAACGCTATAGAAGGTTTGACTGTATCATTAAATCGCGATTTACACGGTAAACTCTCGTATAAATTGAGGGATGAGTGTAATTTAATTATTCTATACCGCGTTTGTCTTTTTCCTGATATAATTTAAGCATAATTTCGTGTAGAACGAAGGATAGTAAATAGAAAATGGGTTTAATAATATAAAAACTGTACACGATTTTAGATACCTGTGTGTAATTTGCAACTGCATGTCCATTATGGGCAGTGGTGGATCAAGCGGTAAAAAAATAGGGCCTTCAGACTCAAGTTAAAAAAAATCGAAAAAGCCCTTATTACAATAAGTTATTCAAATAAGAAAAGTAATCAAAAATTGTAATAAATACATGTATTTAAAAAATCACACAAGCATTTTTATATGAATTTGTTCGTCAATTATACTGGCAGTAACTTCTACCAACTTCAATCTCTTAATTCTCAACTTGTCCTTCTTCTATTTTTTCTTAGTTATATGTTGTTTTTGGCCATTTAAAATTATCTAACGTAGAAGTTGATGTCAACTCAGTCTATATTTACTATTAAATAATTATACAATAAATTATTTGGCTTCGAGAAACTCCCAGGTTTTTTTTTAAAGAATATTCGCTTTTCTTTGATATCTCTTATTTTTTTTACTATTATAAAGAATTCGTAGAATAAATTATCTCACTATTTTTTTAATTTCATCATAATTTTGTTCCTTTTGAGGTAGTCTCCGACGAATACGGAGGTTGTGGCAACATATGGTGTTATTAAAAGTGTTCATTGTGTGGATATTCTCTGTCCAGACTTTTTTTACTGTGTAAATAAAAAAGAAATTAAATATGGATTCAATTGGGATAAATACAGTATTTAAAAAAATAGGTATTTTAACAAGAAAGTATATTTATTATTAAGCGTATTCTTCTTTCGTAATAATCGGGGGCCCCCTTTTGGGGCCCCTTGGTATTCCGTGGGGCCCCGTTGCCGCTTAGTCTGCTACAACTTAATCCGCCACTGACATGAACATGATATCAAGCTGGAATATAAAAAAAGATGTCAATAGATAATAATGTCATCGAGAAAATATATTTTTTTTGTAGATTTCAGAGAATCACAGAGAATCTGACTCGAAAAATGATTTTTATCACTAAGTTTTTTTGCAATAGGTTTATATCCACATTTACCGCTTTCCGCGCCATTCTTCAATGGAATTTTTAATGGCATTCTTCCATACACATAACCTACATCTACGTGGCGTCGATCACATCTCGAACCCTTTGACTTAGGAGATGCTGCGTGCTTCGCATTTACCGCCATATTACTCACAGTTAAGTGCACGCGGTTTATTTATAGTAACTACGACTATATAGTGATAGTCTAGTGGCCAAGGTGCGCTGGTGCACTTGTGCACAACAGGATGTACCCTCCCCCTCCGCTTCCTCTTCCTCCTCCTCCTCCCGCGCGGCTCGTGCGTCCCTTTCCCGATGCACTTTCTCTGTCTGCCGCCAGACTACATGGCCTCCTTCCCCACTGGCTTGCTCCAATTATACCAGACGAGCGAGTCCATGCACCACTGCCTCGGTGCCTCTTTTCGCATGCGCCAATGTCATGAAGGTTGTAAAAAAAGCCATTGCCCCGCTTTGTACCGCAATGGTTGTAAAGAAACGTACAGGAACGTGGAGTAATGAAACCAGTAGAGTAACCTTGAGACCCATCAACACTAATTAAATCCACGCGTAATTTAAAATACTAGTAAAAAAAACCGACTCAATCTAGAGATTTCCAGATCTCTCTGTAACATTTCATATAGAGTTTTATTTTTCAAAATTTATATCGTGCAAAACCAGGTGTATACTTCTAGATAAATATTTTTGCAATGCAGTTTTATTAATGTTACCAAATCGATTTGTTACAAACTCATTCATACGCCGTTGAATAAATCTTAACCGTTTCAAGCCCTGTTTGGTCATATAAACAGATTATTATATTTATTTAGAATATATTTATTATATGTATTATCAATATACTGAGAAATATTGCATTAAGAATGGAACAACACTTCAATTCAAAATGTTATCTATTAATAATATTTGCATTCGTCAAAGCTAACATTAAAAACCACTTAAATGTTTTATTTAAAAACCTATAAAATAAAGTTTGTATTTTTGAAAGTGGTATAAGTCCATTTTTGGGGGAAACCATGATTTGTTGTACGTTTTAATTAGATATAGATATTTTTAATTGGAATATGATAAAATAATATTATTTTTATGCTTTTAAAAACGAGTCAAAGGCGATCCTCGACTTTCGTACATTTTTCTGAAAATGTGTCCGAATGTTCGAAAGTAGAAGTATGAAAAAAATACTGTTAATAAAACGTAATAAGTGGAAAAATGTAAATTCGGGATTAGAATCGCAAGTTAAGAGAGTTGTAATAGAACCGGAGCGCACTGACACGCCGCTCCGCTTCGTGAATCCACAGACGCTTCTTGACATTTTCTCAAATTATGAATATGTTCAAGTTTTGATAAAAAAATAATCGGAAGTGCACGAATTAATTTGTTTAATTTTTTTATTGTGTTTGTACACTTGTCCGTGACGTATCTTGACGTCGGTAGCTATTTTAGATGCTTACTTTATTTTTGGCGAATATAGTTTCAAGTATTAGCGTGCTCACCAATTAATTACTTATGGAAAAAGTCGTTAATTTATGTTTTTTTCAGAAAAAAACATAAATTAATGTTACCTCAACCTCCGTATTCGTCAAACATATGACTCTGCAACAGATGATGACAACAGTCCTATTATGATTGTTAATCGCTACTGAACAAAAATAGTATTCGGATGAGTGATTTTTCGGGAAATTATGATTGACGCCTGTCGACATAGGAGTGGAGTGGCGGCTGACGTTCCCTATTTCATCATCTTCATCATCATCATCATCATAGGCGTAACATCCCTATTGTAGAGCCATGACATCATTCATAACCCTTCTCCGTGTTATTCGATCTGCTGCCACGTCGCTCCATCTTTCGGTAAGTTTCAATGATGTAGTATCCCTCCGTATATAGTCCAACCACCTCAGTCTTGGTCTTCCTTTCCTCCGGGAACAAGAAGGCTTGTTAGCTATAACCATTTCCTATCTCACTATACATAAATTCACAAAAATGAACTGAAATAATAAACAAAAACTGCCTATATACATATAGATAAGGATAATATTAGGTTGTCCGATCGAAAAGGGCGTATTTTGTATAATAATTTTTGACCATCATTTGTATTCTAGTCTTTTATCCTAAAAAATCAGTTGACATCAGAAGAACGCTATTTTTGTGATTTTTTTTATGTCAACCTGGTTTAAGATAGAGATAATTATACGAATCCTGCTGAAAAAATAATGCAACAACTACAGCTAAAAACTTGTGACACATATAGAGAACGTTTACGTGTTCGGCAATACCAAAAGTGATTCTAATTTGAAAAAAACATCCTTGAAATCCTCGAAAAAGGATTGAAAGTGGAAATCGAATCAAACCCAACATTGACTGTACGAGAATTACAAGCTACGAGATCCACAAACAAGGCATATTTTAAATGACCTTGTTCAATGACAATGTCTACCGAACTGACAACCGATCCATTGCCCTTTGCTTTTCCTAGTTTGTACTTGGTTAAGTCAGGATTTAGTTGTGTTGACTGTACGATAATAAGAAAATTCAGGCCAATTATTAAAAAAATATGTATACATCAAGCACAACCATCACATCACAGTCATCCCTCTTATAGCGAAGAAATCTGGTACCACGTTATAGTAACCAAAGGCATACAATTTGTACTTTTTAATTTTATTTTGCAAATTGAACGAAATCAATACATCAAACATTTTTTCCTCTCGCATATTTTTGAAATGACCTTGATCTATTTTTAGTTTGTTCACACGCTCGTGTTATATTTTGTCGTCAACCAAAGTGCATCGATTTTTATTATTATTTACATACATATTCACGAAATATGTAATTTAACCTTAAAATTTACGTTCTTAGAGGCAGCGCTATAGGGGGGACTGTCGAACTTGTTATATAACTTTCATTTAAAATACGCCTTTTTCGACTGAACAACCTAATAGCGGCTGTACGACTATTAAAAAATGTTAAAAACTAACCAAGACAAGTGTTATTATATTTTTATTTGACAATGAATGAATGGAATGACAGAAATGTTTCCAATGCTCCTCTCACTAATATAAAGGTTCCATAAATATTCTAAAGATGCGGAGGCAATGAACTTCTCACACTTACATCCCCTCTTGCCAGCGTCATAAACAGTGGAGGATGGTAACTTTTTGGAGATGCTAATTATATTTCAGGAGCCCCTAATATAATACAATTAGTGGGGGGTGGGGGGTAAATTGTCTAAGAATGAGGACGAATTATAGAAAATAAAGTATGTAACAAGTAAGAAAAAATATTCTCAGTAAAAATATAAATATCTAAAGAAAAAAATGAATTATGATAAAAACCAGGGATGAGCAACCTTTTTCTACAATGGACCAGCTACAAATTTAAAAATGTTGTGCGGGCCGCATGTATGAAACTTATAGTAATACAATTACCGAATGATGAACTCAAATTATCTATTTATTAACAAAATAATCCTAGAATAAAAAATAGACATACTATTAACGGATTTGCGTCGTTTAATTCCATACGGTCCCGTACGGGACCAGTGATTATGGTACATTGTGGAATCGGATTACACTGATTTATGAAAATTTTATTCAAAATATGAATATTTCCTTACATAAATAGTGACTTTAGATATCGATCCATAATTTTATATTCGGTTTCGATAGATATTTTTGTCATAATGAGTAATATGAACATCTACGTTACAAGGTCGACTCTTGGGATAACCGTTGTGTTATAAATCTGCTTAATCCACACCATACAATATATGTCAATGGGGAAACATGCTTTTTTCCATACCAAAAAATTAATCCTTTGGAGTGATCGATTCTTTTATCAATAAAGCTGTAAAAAAATTAAACCATTGTCGAAATTATAAACAATCTTTTATTTTGCTAATGGTTTTTATTTTACTCACATAGGCTAACTAGTTTTAGAGATATAATTATTTTTATCGCGAATATTTCGCAAAAAATTGCTTGGGCAGTAGACTTACTCTATTGCGCATCTCAAAGGATAAAAAGGATAAAAAAAACGGCTGAAGATTCATGTGGAAAAGGATTATGATTACGCCTAAGGTACAATGAGGCTGCAAGACATTAGGAAAGCTAAAATGTAAAATCCTGAGTTGCTCATCCCTGCTATAAACTGTCTTCTACAGCTTAGCATATACTCTAATTTCTTCTCTCGTTGGTCGGCACCCTCATGTCTGAGGATCGTGATCATTCTTGTTCCGAAAGTTCTTGATTTTGTCTCTCCAGGATTCTCTGCATTCTGCATCCCCCATCGCAGTTACTACGGTGGAGCCTGTGTCTTCACTTGGTCACTCTAGCGTGTGGGCACCCTGCCCCTTCCCCTGCGTCCTTGTACGTTTCCAAGCGCGACGAGCTTTTCCAGACTATCGTTTCTTCTGGCGAGATGCCCAAAGTATCGAAGAATCCTTTTGAGACATATGGTCGAAAGTCGGTCTTCTTTATAGTTCCCATTTCTTTTAGGACAGACACGTCTGTGCGTTTAGCGGTCCACGGTATTCTCAGCAGAATAAAAATTGAGAATACCAGACTTTGCACTAAACGTTTTTTTGTCTTTTTGGATATCCCCCTGTTTTTCAAATCGTTGATAGCTTTGACATCGCGTTTTTAGCCATCACTATTCGCCTTCTTATTTCCGGCTCACAATCTCCGTTACTTGTAAGTAGTGATCCGAGATAAAGAAACTATTCAACCCTCTCCAGATCTGGAATTAATTACATCACCATAAGTAATTGATCTACCTGTATCATTTTCTATAGAAATATTGGACAAATTATTCAGTATTTCATTTATTATGGTCGATCTGATCAAAAAATACTCATTTCGAAAAGAATTTTTGTCCCCTCGATTCAATTTAGAGGCGGCTTTAAGTCTATCGATTAAATAAAAAAAAACGCTCGTTTTACAAAAAAACAAAAACAATGAATAAAGTCTACGGGGCCCCCTCTGGGGCCCCAAAGATCGGGGGCCTCATGCTCCAGCATCAAAGCATCCCTATAAATACGCCACTGGTCATAATGAATTCCCAGATTTCATACATTTCCCCTGTCGACTAATCTACAAGGATAACACTGGTTTTATATTATTTAAATCGCATTGCATAACACCGCGTAATTCAAAATTATTCATAGCGTTTTTTTAGCAGCATATGATTAATACGCATTGTTAGATTGGCCGAATTATTCCTATGACTCATTCGCCTCATCACGTTACAAAGCTCGTTAAATAAGGGTTAAATAAGCTGTGACTCACAGGCCCACCATATGATTCACCATTGCGTCACATGGAAAAATGCACATGGTAACATTTTCGCACGGCAATCGACGGGTTATGACCGTGCAGATCATACGCCAATAATATCAGTTTGACAGCCGGCCCTGACAATATGGCCGCGCTTTGACGTTTCGATAGCCCTCGCAATCATGTCGTATTATTTGGAGAGGCTGTCGAGCGCGTCGCTGTATGCTACAGCATCCCTGTCGTTGACCATCGTCAACAAGACGGTGTTGACCTATTATCAATTCCCGTCGTTCCTGGTGTTGGGACTGTGCCAGATGCTGGCGACGCTGCTGATCCTCGGCGTCTCTCGATCGCTGGGCGTGATCGAATTTCAAGAACTGCACCTGGAGTCGTTCACGAAGATTCTGCCGTTGCCAGCGCTGCATCTTGGGGCGATGGTGACTGGATTGGGAAGCACCAAGCATCTGAATCTGCCCATGTTCTCAGCCCTGCGCAGATTCACCATAGTCATCACGATGATCGCCGAAAGATATATGTTAAATACTAGCATATCCAGTTCTGTGTTTTACAGCGTGATGGCGATGGTCTTGGGCGCTATGATCGCTGTCTACGACGACGTTACATTCTCATTGTATGGTTATTCTCTGATCTTCTCGTGTGATGTGCTGACTGCCATGAATATGGTGGTGCTGAAGCAGAAGCTCAACTCAAAGGAGATCAACATGTACGGGATCATGTTTTACAACAACATTTTTGTCGTTTTACCGATGGCTCTGTTCGTGTTGATCAATGGTGATTTGGATCTGATCATGGATTTTGAGTATTGGGATCACCCTTGGTTCGTGGCCAACTTCATCACTTCTGCAGTAATGGGATGCTTTCTTGCGTATTCGATAACGGCATGCACGTTGTACAACGGTCCATTGGCTACCACGGTCATTGGATGTGTCAAGAATATCTCTGTAACATATCTTGGTTTTGTGATTGGTGGAGATTATGTGTTTACATTGATTAACTGTATAGGATTGCATATCAGCATGTTTGGTAGCCTCGTGTATTCGTATGTGACTTTCGTGAAAAAGGGACAAAATATACGAAGCAGGAGAACTAGTGTGGTTTAATCAACATTGGGGTATAGTTTTATTTAATATTAATTTTGATGAAGTTTGAATGTCTTGCCGTCTAGCATTTCCTTTGTTAACGGATGCGGTTACTGGCTGTTATTTATTTTCGTCTGATGTTTCATTAAGTGCATCCACGTAATTGCACAAGTTCAATAACCGATAACATTTAAAGTGCATTGATAACAGCGCGCTCGTCAATTATTTGCTTGCAAAAGTGTCGACCTTACGTAACCCGGTGGTTGCGCAATTGCAACAGTTCTTTGTTGGATGTTATGACCTGACTTGGTTGTTCGCGATTGGTTTCGAGTGTGGAGCGAAGTGGTGGTAGCACGCGTCATGTGCGTGTGCGCACGAGCCACTGCGCACCATAACCTGATTGGGATGGTCAGGTTCACCATTGTCAACAGTCAACAGTCATCAACGGTTATGTCACCGATCAGGCCGTGAGAATAGCGCACGCTGTTTATTCTTTGCTATTTTTTTTTCTTTATTAAAAATGCATAATGTTGCAATATATTGCCACATGTCCAAAATTAAATTAGTAATTTAATTTAATACTCATTTTAAAATAATTAAATACACGTTTTCCTCGAATTTGTCAATGGTCATCAAATAATAAATAGGGAAAATCCTATTTAATACTATAATCATTGTGTTGACAATATTTTTTGTACATATTATATATGATTACAATTTTTATACTATGGCTTACTGATTTCGATATATTTATACATACGTATCTAATAAATAATAATTGTAATTATTATAAAATTAAAACTACATAATATTTTAAACTAAATTTTATTCTTTACCCATACATATAATTTGCATGATTTTTTTATGATTAAAAATGTACGTAAAAAACAAAAAAATAACAAGTCAGGATTTTCCAATGGGGGCTATGTGGACCCCTGGGGGTCTATGAATGTTTGAAAAGGGTCTATATTGTTCCAGGAGTTTATTGGTGGTCGATGATATTATTTTTATTCCTATAACTAATATTATTAATAGTGGGAAAATATCAAAGATTTTTTAGGGTTTCTAAAAAAAGAGTGTCCCATATTCTGACAGTGGATTTGCAAGAAAATCTTTATCAATTAATATACTTCTTCGTTGGTTGTTGAATGGCAATTGTTTGTAACGTTTTATTAAAATCTTTAATTCTGTAATTGGGTTCAAATTTAATCATAAACTGAAGCATTTTCACTTAAAACTTTAGTGCAATTTTTTTGTGATTTAATATTCTATGGCGGATCCACGCAAAGAGCTAATAAAAATAATAAAATCAAATGAATAATACCAGCAATAATATAAATAATACCAATAATAATATTTAATTCCTCTGTACGTGCATCACTTCTGAAGATTGGAGGAAAAATGTGAGGGGGTCTACGAAGAAAATTATTTAGTTAAAAGGGGTTTATGTCAGAAAAACACTATGTCAGAAAAAGGTCAACCACATAATACCCCATAATAAGTCCTCGACTTATTATTGTGATATGCGTAAGTTAAAAAATCTTGTGAGCCTATATTTTCTACCTCTTGAAAAAATGGTGACGAAACCAGTCTTTCTTGATTAGATTTCCAAATGATAGCTTCTTCAGGTTTCGCTGTGTTATATTATAAGTGGTTTTGATTTAGTAATCAATAGCAGCATTTCCTCCAAGTAAAAGTGTTTTCTTTAGAGACCTTGAAACGGGTGTTCCCAACGGGGTCCAGGTGGTCCCCTTGGAGGACGAAAGTTTAAAATAGTTTTCTATTTTATTTAGCAAACATGTTTTCTTTATTTAATGATATTTAAAATAAATCACAAGTAAAAATTGTAATGTCATTTAAACTCGAACAGTTATATGTATTTAAGAATTTAATTTGGAGGTTAACATCAATTTTCAAACAAGTGGTTATGTCTAATTTTGGAATTGTAAAGATATTCATAAAAAATACGTCAAATTAACCGTTATTTTTAACTTTTTCTAGTTCTTACTTGACTAAGGCAGGATTTAGTCACGTTACCAATTTTATGGAACAATTAGAAAAGGAATAAATATTACAGAATAATTTTACGATAATTAGAAACTAATTTTATATCCAATATTTTTTTTGTAAATATTAAAAGTCAGTAAAATTAAAAAATTACCCTAAAAAAATATATTTATATTTGTATTGTTAACACAACCATCACATTACAGTCAGCCCTCCTATAGCGAAGAAATTGGGACCACGCTATAGAAAGCAAAGCACTCGCACAAAATTTTGGAAGAGGGCTTTTTAATTTTATTTTATAAGTAGAACGAAATCATTTTTCACGTTGAAAGTTTACGTTCTAGGAAGCAGCGCTATAGGAGGGACTCTCGGATTGCAGGGATCGTTATAGGAGGGTGTACTATAATTGAAATCGAACTATTGTGCAATTACAGTATGTGCTTCTGAAATCGTGTTTGTATCTGCGTACAAAAATAATTAAACATAAATCTGATAAATCACTTTTTCTAATTATTTGTTAAATTGTTATCTTTAATTTGTTTATATGCAGTTATTAGTATTGTGATTCATAGATAAAAATCATTCTTTTAACCTAGCCGTGCAGATGGGTTCTCAGATAGATCTATTCAGGACCCCAAGTTTTTGTTGAATATCTCTTTTAATATAAATCCTATAAAAACAACAATATTCGCTTCTGTTTCGACACGGACGCGATATCTTTTCTCGCTCGCATCCGGTACAATGTGCAAGTGCGAATGAAAACGTACTAGCGTGTCCTCAGTCTACGGCGGAACATCGCCGAGTTCACGCGTCACTTACGCGTTATATATTTTTAGAAATAATCCATTTTTTAGCTTGGTTGTGGTCTATTTTCCATTGTAAATAGACCCCCTTCGGGTGACTCCGTTGGTTTTGAGCCACCGCGACAGATCGGTTAAAAGGGGTCGGAAACTCAATGTCTATTATGTACATTTATTTTGTTTTATTTCCTGGTATCATATTTCTAGTACTAATAACAGAATCGGGTATTACATTGAGTAATACGGAATTGATCGTTCTCGCTAACCGATTTATAATAAAAATAAATAACAACGAAACATCGATGATACAATCGATTGAGTCATCGATCATCCATCATCATCCGCTGACTTTTGTAAAAATGTCGTGGAGAAACTCACTAATGAAGCCATGATTGAGCTCGAGGGACAATGAGTCGTTGATAAAAATGAAAGTGGGCTAATAGAACTAGACGAGCACGATGAGCCACATAAAAAAATTATGCCATATTATAAATGGAGTCTTAGATAAATCGATGATGGGATTAATAAAATTCTATATGCGGATTCAGACACCGATTGAAAATCCTTATACGGCAAGCAAACCAAGATAAACAAACTCTTGGATGATTATTATTTAAATTAGCACTATCAATGCATTCGCTGAAAATCTCAAGGTGCATCTATTGATATGCAACAATATGTAAATTTACCGTGTTAATTTGATGATGCTAATTAAGTTAAGTGTGCTGAAGATATTGGTTTATGCTTAAAATTATCGATTCGATGAGCAAGTTGATGATGGTGATCGCTCGTCGATTACAGGACATTGACATATAACATAATTTTGAAGTGTTAATCAACAACAAATGCTTGATCAGTTTGACATTTATAGTATTCAAATTTCATATTTCTATAACCTAAGTTTTTGATTTTTCTCGAATAACTCTTTTAACACATTGCCTACGGGGGACGTGGATTCCACGTCAACAGCGTATTTGTGTATGTCCGGGGCGCGCATAACACACGCTAGCCGACACTACGCG
>JAGXCT010035103.1:0-22860 GCA_022495035.1 Philopotamus ludificatus
AATATTATATTTATTCATAAATAAATTCGTAGTAGCGTTTGCCGTGGCGCTGGTGCTTAGACAATTTCGCGTGCCTGCACGCCGTGGCGTCTGAACGGTTAATATAAATCTTACATGTCTTAAACTTTTTGTATTTGGCCAAAAAAGTTTACAGAATATAAATTATAAATAATCTGTAGCGTTTGAAAGCGTCTATTTAAAAAAATATCTTGTCTTGGTTAAAAAAGATTGGGGTATCTGAGGTACCCCCTTCGGATGACGCGGTTGTTTTTAAGCCGCCGTTACGGATGGGTAAGCTTAACTTTATTATTGACTGAAAAGGTTTCACGTGCTCATCAATTTTTAATTGTGGAAAAGTGAAAAATTTGGATAAAATACCGAAAAGAAACTCAAATACCCAGAAACAAGACAGATGAAGAGAACTCAATATGGTAGAAAATGCGTTTAAAAATATGTACTTTGTAAGTTTAATGATAAATATTATTAATATAAAAACCAATTGTGCTGATTTTTTTTATTTTTCTTTAAATAACTCTTTTATTATAAATCTTACATGTCAAAAACTTGTCCATTTTCCTCCAAGTCAGATGAAGAATTACTAAATATCTTGATATGCTTGGGGTCTCTGAGATACCCCCTTCGGACGAATTTCGACAAACAGAACTCAAAAAGGTAGGTAACATGCATATTATTTCGATAATGCAAGTTGACCGCGACTGACGCGAAATTGTCGAGGTGAGAAAAAAGCACAAAACATTCGGGCACTTCATCTCACTCACAAAATAATTATAACTCATAAATGTATGATTAGTATTCACTTTCCAATGCCCTAAATATCTCATAAAATAATAAAATTATTATTAGAAAACCCATTTTTTTATTAATAATTTTTACACCTTTGATGAACACGATTCTAAAATTACACGGTTTTTGCTTTTGCGTTTATCACACGTAAAGAAAACATTTTTTTTAAGTGTCACTAATCAACAACCGTATTGTATGAACCTGTGTTATACGAGACCAAGGTGTAATTATAAAACATATAATATAAATTCCAATCCAACTGAAATAATATTAAAATTGACCAGTGTCGTGGTTTGACACTGGGGGGAATGTTGAGACTTATTCCCCTTGCATCTTTATATGAGTGAATGGCGCTTTAGATTCTTTATGTTACGACACCAACACATCGTAGTTAAATAAATTAATACATTCCAAAAAATTCGTGTTGTTTTTTTTATTAAACCTCGTATAGCAATTATTAAAGTAAATTATTATAAAATCCATCAAAAAGAGTTAATAAATGGAATGAAACACATTTAATAACCTATTTTTAAAAATAGTAATAATTTTATATAATAATGAAAGTTAACCGTTAATATTTTAAAAATCTAATAATCATTTGAGTGAGAGAGAGAGAAGGGATGGTAAGAAAGGAGAATCCTACTGAATGACACTAACCATAGAGTAATTGTGAGTTGATCATTTGAAGATACAAACAATCATTAATCGTCAAATAAATTAATTAAAAATGACTAAAAAAAAGATTTTCCATTAAATAAATTTCAAAAATTGTAGTATTTAAAAATAATTTATTATATATACGTGGACTTTCTTTTTCATTGTGCTTTCTATTTCATGCATATTTTAAATGATTTCTTTTACATTACACGACACATACAAATCATAAACACAACAATCATGAGTTGAAAGAGTTTTTAAACGCTTTCTCTACATAACATTAAGAAATAAAAATAAAATGTTTAAAACTCCTGATTCGAAACACAGCTTTGTTGAAGCCATTCAAATATATCCTTGAAAAAAGCTTTGCGCGGCTTTTATTTTCAGTCGTCGAAAGCAGACACTGATATAGGACCCATGCCAGATTAGAAAGTGTCGAAATAGTCTTTTCCGATCCTAGGTCCATTATATATGCGGATCTCCCCTGTAACTCCCATTCATATTAATAGATCCTTGGAAACAGATTTAGACATATACATGGAAAAAAAGTATTATTTAGAACAGGAATACGAATACGACATCACGTATTGCTAGGCCAGTGGTCGCCAAACGGTAGCTCGCGAGCTGCCGATCGCTCGCGAGCAACATTTCGGTAGCTCGCTTAGAATATTTTATCCTATTTATAAATTTTCCTCAAATTTTATTATTGGATTCCGAAACTAAATTTCAATAAAAAGCTTTCAATAAAGTTACCCGTTGTAAAATGATTTTTAAAGTAAAATAGAGAAGTAGTCAGCGATGTACAAGTTGGCCCAAAAGTCACAACACGATTTTAAAATGAAATAACGTTTTCATTTCTTAATAATTTACTTTTATTCTTTCATAAACAAAAAAATACACTTCTTGGAAATAATTTTTAACTAAATTTTGAAAATTACATCCCTTAAATAGTTTCCACACACGAGTTGCTCAGATCCTTAGAGTTAGGCGACCACTGTGCTAGGCTCTAAGCATGTATTTTAACGTTATAATTAAAAGAGTATTATTAACTTATTAACCCAACCTTGCCGATGGGGTCTATTGGGAAGTTTTTGATTTTTCTTGAATAACTCTTTTAATAATAATTCTAGGGTCCAAAACTTTTTGTTTGTCTAAAAAAGTCTAAAGAATAAATGTAATTAACCATGGCACAGGTGCGATGTTTTTTATCGCTCCATACAGGATGTAGGCGAGAAAAAACATCACGTAAGTGCAAGATCGAGATAAAAATCAATATAAACATTCAAAATTAGCATCGATATAAACATCGATTTTTGGGATTTTTTTACTAATATATATTTTTATTCATAGAATAATCCTTTTTTTAAATATCAAGGTATTGTTGAAGAATTTATCAATTGACTTTGGGGTTAATTGATAAATCTTTGGGGTCTATTTTCATACAAAATAGACCTAGCAAGCCAGTGGCGTGGGTTTCGAGCCGTCGTGACAGATCGGTAAAACATTATTTATTATAAGGAAAATATATAAAAATAAAAAAAATTAAATACACAAATTTTATTTTGACACAATTTTAAAAATACAATATAATAAACAGTCACAGTTACAGAAATTTCTATTTAAATACAAATGTTTGTAAAATACATTATATCTATTAATAGATATTTAGAAGACAATTTTATACAAAAGCCTAAATATAATATTTCATAATATTATAAATGGGGGAAAATATAATTGCTAACTTATAATTCGCAATATTTGAGTTATAAAAATTCAATGCAATTTTTAATAATAGCATGTCAATAAAATAATAAAGAATAAGAACAAATTGCTTCGCTGCAATTAAATTCTTATTAGACAGATTAAAATGATTTAATAAATCCAACGATTATATAAAATTTAATCCTTTTTCTTGAAATATCACAATATTTTTTTAAGGACATTGCTGTTCCTAGAACTCTAAACGAAATAAAAGAAGCAATTGTTAAAAAATTATTAGTCGAGGAACGACCCTAAATCATAATCCTATTTTTCAAATAGAGTTACCGAAGCACTCAGAATCTTTACAAAAAATTGAAGTCATAAACCATATCGTGAACATTTTGTTCCAGATACTTTGAAAGAATGCGGAACTTATTTCAGTATACCTGAACTAAATAAAGGCAAGCAAATACTTGAAAATCACCCTTCCAAAAAACGTCCTCGTTAACCCTTTAAGCGTTTAGTACGGCTGAGACACGAACAAAACACGGTACATCTAAGGACCATATGTCCTCTCGTGTTACATATTCACATGAAAACACTTTACATGACGTAAACAGTTTCTAAAGAATCAGATATCTTCTATTTTATCAAGACAATATCAATATTTTATCAAAGATTATTTAATATGTCGATCCTGGCCTCAAAGATCAGAGGCGTCCAAGCTGAAGCTTGAGATGTGGATGATTTAGTCCTTTTTTAGTCTTTTGAAATAAAAAAAAGTCCAGATTTTGGATCAGATAGAACATTAGTAAAAAATATATAAAATAATGAGAAAATTGCAAATATCGAGTGTATTCACAATATCTATAATAAGCCCCGGTAATGGCTGTAGAAAAAGACAACGCATCGAATATTCAAAACACGGTACATCTAAGGACCATATGTCCGCTCGTGGTACAGATCATTTTCATCATAAGCGAGGAATACAATTTTGGTTTCTCTTGCTACAGAGGTGCAACATCCACAGAAGATCGTAAAGAAATAAAATCAGAATTATTCAATACACGGTACATCTAAGGACCATATGTCCGCTCGTGTTACATATTATTATGAACACTTTCCATGGCGTAAACATACTTTCTAAAGAACCAGATCTTACTTTATCAATACAAAATCAATATTTTATCAAAGGTTATTTAATATGTCAATCCTGGCCCCAGGTTTGAATCGGAGGCGTCTGTGGTGGTCACACTTTGAGGATCTCTAGAATATTTACATGTGACATTATTTCATTTTAAATAAACTTCGGAATGAAAGTTATTAAGTTTTCTAAAGAAATGTATTTCAATGCTGCATTTGTTTATAATATACGACGGTCCACTGTAACATCCCTCCGCCATCATTAATATTAAATACCGAAATAACGGGATGTTACAGTTAGGTCATTTACCGGCCAGGCGAATTCCTATTGAAACATTGGCTAAGTGCATCCCCTTTTGTCTCAAAAAGGTCGGTGCAATATAATGTTTACGATCAAACTGCACAATAGCGCCCAGAATATCGTCGGCGCCCTTGGCCGGCATAGACCAAAGCAAAGCCATAAAGGACCGCTCCAACGGGACCCAAAATCAGGAAAGTTTCAATCGCGAACCAGGTAGCTGATCCACGGGTTAAATACCCGTGCGAGAGATCATTCGGGAGAATCTTGGCCAGTTTTCACGCCGACAGTTCGGGCAGTTCAGGCAGAAGCCACAAAGATCCCACCTCAAGTTTATATTCCTGCGACATCGGCCCCTACCCAAAACGTCCCTCAGCAAATTCCGCCAAATTCGGAAACAGCTTGGATAATAAACTTCTTAAATAAATTAACGACCTGCAAAACAAATAGAGAAAGAGCCTTAGCAACTGCTACTGAACTCCCCACCCTAATAAACAATCTCTACAATCATGATGAATAATACGGCCTACTCAAATAATATAAAAATTGCGTTCTGGAACGCCAACGGTCTCAGTTCCAAGCTACCTAAAGAAGCAGCTGGACCGGACAACATCTATACGGAATTCATCACCCGTAGCGGCCCAGACAACAAGTGCGGGTTACTGAGGCTATTCAACAGCATCTTCTACAGCAATCGGGAGCCCTCCCCAACCACTTAGTTGCAATTTCAAAACCAGGTAAGGGCCTCTACTGTGTTTAAACTTCAAGTTACTAGAATGCCTCCTGCTTGACAAAATCAATCAATCTATATAAAATTTAGACCTTTTTCTAAATAATTAATATATTTTGAACGAAATAAAAAAACAATAATGGAATTCCTGCCCAAATGAAACTTTGGTAAAGAAATTTTAAAAAGAATGTTGCAAATATCGAGGGTATTCACAATATTTATAATAAGGACGATATTTTAGCCCTGGTGACGGCTGTTGAAAGACGATAATGCATCGAATTTTCTTAGCATCGCAATAGTATCAAGCTTTAGGTAAAATTTAAATAAATATATAGTGTATTTATTCTACACGGTACATCTAAGGACTATATGTCAACTCGTGGTACATATGTAATCACTGTACAACCCGTTTCAGGGCAATTTTACTTAGAAATCAGATGTCAATCTGACTAAGAATTAATCGATTAAATAATCTCTGATAAAATATTGATTCTGCCATAATAAAATGACTACTCTCCAAACGAAACCATGTTCCCTTCCAAAGAAAATCATGTACTCACCCAAGATCTTCAGATAAGAGATAAGAGTTGATTAACCAAAAATATATAAATTATTATCTGGGGGAATATATATTGCATATTAATGATACAAGTATATATGAAAATGCTAGGATTTACTGCCGATGCATATAGACAATATAGAAAAAAATACTATATTTGATAAAAAAATAATATTCCTTTAAAAATGGGAATATATTAACGGAAATAAATGAAGATCTGTCATATCACAGACACACCTAACAAGGACTGTATATGAAAGATTAATTTCATTCCATAGAATGAAATAAGGATTTAAATATGTCATTAATAATTTTTACATCAAAACGGAAACCGCCACCAAAATCTATACCAGTACAAAGTAACAAGCCTTGGGTAAAGTCTAAATTAAAATATGTTTTATATGAGATATAAAAAAAACAAGTATATTCCAATACAGTAGTACCAAGCTTTGTTAATCACATAGTCACAAATGAAAACATTTTATATGACGTTTAAATTAATTCATAAAAAGCATTGTGCTGAGAAATCAGATTTTATATCAGACGAAGAATTGAAATATAAAATAATCTGATAAAATATTGAATTATCATAATGAAATGACTGCACAACTAAACCATGTTCATGTTCCTCTTCAAAGGAAATCATGCACTATGTGAAGTTCTTCAGGCAAGGGAGATTTAATTAGCCCAAAAATAATATATTAATTTAAAAATTGGGGGAAAATATATTGTATTTTATACAACCAGAGTTATGACTTGATAGTAATATACTATCAATTTGATAATGCAAGTTAACGGCGACTGAGCTAAGCTAGTAGTCGCATAGGTATCCGACAAAAGCAATGAGCTTTCGATGAGGTAAAGCAAATTGCAAGTGGAGGACCTTAAACCAATAAAAAAATCCGAGATCGTCTCCCATAAATTATTTTTATAATTGAGACAGGGGAATATATAATTGCTAATTTATGATTCGCAATTACATGATTGTAAAAATTAAATTTAATGCAATTTTCAACAACTGCAAATAAATTTAACACGAAAGAATATTAACATTTTAGAAGTTTCGATGCAAAAAAAACGTTATATAATCTAGGAGAAAAACATTTTTTTATTCAAAATCAATCTTTAATCAATAAATTAGAAGATAAAAAAAGAAATTTCGGACGATATTTCAGCCCTGGTGATGGCTCTTGACAAGGACAAAAAAATATACAATGTATTTATTCTACACGGTACATCTAAGGACTATATGTCAACTCGTGGTACATATGTAATCACTGTACAACCCGTTTCAGGGCAATTTTACTTAGAAATCAGATGTCAATCCGATTAAGAATTAATCGATTAAATAATCTTTGATAAAATATTGATTCTGCCATGATAAAATTACTACTCTCCAAACGAAACCATGTTCCTTTCCAAAGGAAATCATGTACTAACCCAAGATCTTCAGATAAGAGGGAGCTGATAAACTAAAAATATATAAATTAATATCTGGGGGAATATATATTGCATATTAATGATACAAGTATATATGAATATGCTAGGATTTACTGCCGATGCATATAGACAATATAGAAAAAAATACTATATTTGATAAAAAAATAATATTCCTTTAAAAATGGGAATATATTAACGGAAATAAATGAAGATCTGTCATATCACAGACACACCTAACAAGGTTTGTAGATGAAAGATAAATTTCGTATCATAGTTGAAGTTCGTTAGTTCTATTCGTTGCGATTACCACTATGTCGTCGCGGAATTGTAGGTTACCTAAATATCCCCTATTTATTTTTAAATTCTTTGAGTTCCAAGATAATTGTCTGAGAGCTTCCTCCAGTGTTGGATTAAATAATTTTGGCGCGATGGTATCGCCCTGGCGATTTCCCTTTTTAATTGGGATTTGTTTTGTTACGCCGTTACTTGATATCACTACGCTGGCGGTTGCTTTCGAGTAGATTTTTTGAATCATCCTAATGTATCCTGGTTATATTCCTTGATCTGCTAGTGAATTTGATATTGATCAGGTGAATATGGAATCAAATGCTTTTTTAAAGTCTATAAATTCGAGACAGTGGTATTCTATATTCTGAGCATCGTTGCTGTAGCGTTCTAATTACGAGTATGTGGTCTAAGATGGTGAAGTTACTTCTAAAACCGGCTTGTTCTCGGGGTTGTTCTGAATCTAGTGCCTTTTCTAATCTGTTTGTTAGTATTTTAGTAAAGAGTTTGTACACGACTGGTAGGAGGCTGATCGAGCAGTAATTAGCTAAGTCTTTCTTGTTCCCTTTTTTGGAAATTTTTTGTTTAGTACTTCACAGCTATTAACCATGTTCAACGAGTCTGAAAGGATGAAATCTATTTCGTTCTTAATATGATTTGGGCCATTCCACGTCCATTTTTTTGTTAGGATGCTGGTGTGAGAAAGAGTTAAGGATATAGAATTTGGATATTTCGTGAAAGTGCGCATTATTGGATTCTAGTAGAAGGTCGATTTCATGGTAGAGTTTATAGATTTCTTCTTCTCTGGTTGTTGACGTTGGTGCATAGACCTTAATGATTTAAAGATTGTATCTTTCGTTAATTTTAATTGTTATTGTAGCTACTCGGTCTGATGAACTTTTTAATTCGGATGTGCTATGAATGATCCTTTTTTTAATTAGGAAGCTAACGCCACTGGTACGTCCGGAAGGTGTACCACTATAGGTGAGGATATTGCCATTTTTAAGGTAATCTAAAGCAAATTGCAAGTGCAGGACCTTCAACCAATAAAAAAAATCCAAAGGCTTCTCCTATAAATCATTTTCATAATTGAGACAAGGGAATATATAATTGCTAATTTATGATTCGCAATTACATGATTGTAAAAATAAATTTAATGCAATTTTCAACAACTGCAAATAAATTTAACACGAAAGAATAATAACATTTTAGATGCTTCGATGCAAAAAAAACGTTATATAATCTAGCAGAAAAACATTATTTTATTCAAAATCAATCTTTAATCAATAAATTAGAAGATAAAAAAAGAAATTTCGGACGATACTTCAGCCCTGGTGATGGCTCTTGAAAGACGATAGTACATCACAGACACAACCAACAAGGACAAAAAAAATATACAATGTATTTATTCTACACGGTACATCTAAGGACTATATGTCAACTCGTGGTACATATGTAATCACTGTACATCCCGTTTCAGGGCAATTTTACTCAGAAATCAGATGTCAATCCGACTAAGAATTAATCGATTAAATAATCTTTGATAAAATATTGATTCTGCCATAATAAAATGACTACACTCCAAACGAAACCATGTTCATGTTCCATTCCAAAGGAAATCATGATGATGAGATTGCACTGATTGTTTGCCAATGCTAATAGACAATATAGAAAAAATGGCAATATTTGTTAAAAAAAAAATATTCCTTTAAATATAGAAAGCACGAGTAATGCAAATGATGAACTAAATAAGGGTGCAAAAATCACAAATGATCTGATTAGATCGGGAAAGAATAAATCACTATCTAAGGTTCCGACCCACGTGCGATTAAAGGTTGTGGACAAGATATTTGAATTTGCAGACGTTAATCATTTCTGATGACAACGCTGAAGACCTTGACGCTTATACTATCTAGCTAGACTAGATATGCGATGAAACAAAGCCGTCGAAGGAATAAAAATAGTGAATGTCCACGAAGGTTGCGACTGATTCGGCCGGAGAAACCAAAGGAAGTAATTCAGCTGATGGTCAGGTTCGAACCTCATTCGGAAACACGTATTAGACAAAATCGAGTGGTGATCATAATATACGGAAATAAATAATCTGATTAATTTAATTCCATAGAATGTATATGCGATGGAATCCATCACTAAAAGAAATGCCAAAATATAAGTATCAAACTTCGGTTAAAATTAATAAAGAATTGATCTTTATTTTTTTATGATTATTGTAATTAGCCACGATCAAAATCCCAACAAGGAACTCATGTACACGAATACACAGATATAAATACCGAATAACTTCCCAGAAGAAAAAACGAGATGTAGAAATCCCAAATGGTTACTTGTGTCTTCATTCATCGTGGTAACAAATTCTTCTTCGTTCTTCGTACATCATCTTCGTATGGTTTCGATTGATATTTTAAAAACATCAACTGAATTCGCATGATGATTGAACACGTGCATGGAGAAAAAATATATATTTTATTTATTCCTAGAAAATAAATAAAATATAAGTACGTGCAAACCTATTCGTGTTACTTTATTTAATAAAATAATACTCACGATTTTGAATAATTCCAATAATGCACTTTAGTAATTCAGGAGTCTTGATTTATTGATTAAATAAAATTACAGACTGTAATTCTTGTTTTTGTCGATGGCTGACGTGGTGAAAGGCTTCAGTGATGGTCGTCTTACGGCGAAGATAATCTTCCAGGGCTGATTTGAAGTTCAGCGATTATGCGCGTATCGAAGAGTGTTATGGTTAACTGAGGACCACCACAGCACGATTTTCACTTAGATCAACACGTCACATAATATATATAGATATATAAAATATATTGTATTTAGAGCCGAGTAGTTCGATCAGAAGTACTGCACTGCTCAGAGTGATTTCGTATACTGATCGTTTGCTATGAATCCAAGGGTATATATAGGTAGAAATGACAAAAGAAAGTACGCATTTCTCGGAATTTTAATTTATTTTAAAACTATAGAAATCAATGTGTTGAAAGCTTTCGTGATTGGATGTATTTAAATAAAATATCTCGTATACATTGAAAGGATTAAAATAATCCTTTCAATATTCCATTTCAATACAATGATATTTCTAAAGAAAAAAAAATAACGGTTTCCAGCGATTATAAACGCAGTGACAATGCCACGTGATTCACCATACAGGGCCGGACTCGACAGTTCCGGCCGAAACGAATGTCGCAAAAAAATATTATTATTTTTTTGTTATTTTTTTTTTCATTCATTCACCCGAAAAAGTGTATTTACGAATTCAATATTGTCATTGTTAGGGGACGGAACACGGACCCACCCGATTCATCAAATATGGACAAAAGGGACCCCGAAAGCCTTGGGGCAACGAAACCTCGACGTCCGAATACGTCGGCCCACGTGACCTCTGATAATATATTCATTCGGTTACTTTTGGCCCCCCATGTTCCGTTTTTTTTTAATGAATAACAATGTGTAAAAAATATGGAAACATAAATTGGATGCCATCAGCTATCTATTGTGTATGATACATTCGAAATTATTTGTATTGATCCGTTGTGAAATAGACAAACAATGCCAAATTCCGTGAATAAATTTAGTAATAACTAGAAAGTGTCCAAATACTCGGAATCATTAAATGTCTAAAATTCAAATTTTTGAGAATTCTACTAATTATCTATTTTGTAATAATTTCATCTATCACAAATATATTACATATTTAATTTCTTAAGAATACATAGATTTCTATTAAAATATAAATTAAAATATTATTTTAATTTATATTTTTCAACCTAATCCAAACAAACGATTTTATAAAATCAATTTAAAATGAGAAATGCATTTTACAACAAATGCAGCTGAGTGCACGTGTTTGAGCTTAGCGCACACAAAAGAACCGTTACAGACTAGCAATTTTGAAATCAAATACGTCGAAAAATAACTTATTATAATTAGTTATTTTATTTATTTCTTATTGGCAGCTAGCTCTTAACATAAATGGCTTAATAAATTTAATCTAAAAAATAATTTTATGTAAATTGATTAAAAACTTGATATTGAATATTAATACATATATTATTCTTAACTCATTGCGTACGGGAGTCGTGGATTCCACGTTAAAAGCATTTTTGTGTAGGTCCGGGGCGCGCATATCACACGCTAACCAACACTACACATTTGATCGGCTGTAACTTTAACGTTTGATTTTTTTTATAAAAAAAAATAATTAGTTATTTGACAGTTGTAGTAATACAAAAAAAATCAGACCTTTAGGAGATTTTGGGCAAATGCGGCAAGTGCATATAAAACATTTATAAAAAAAATGAATACCATTTAATAATATATATTCCTTATATCACTCTTATAATCTGAGTTTTTCGTCAGCCGATGTTATGCCCTTTGATCAACTGTATTTATTATAACATTTTATTATTTTCAAATATTTTCTTATCGGTAGGATACTATTCTTACTAATGTCCTATCGTAATTGTTCTCTTTTATTGATGACGTTCCTTATCATTCAGAGCTATAAAAACAGCTGAAGTAGATAATAAAAATTATGCCCTATCCCAGTGACCCAACAACTATAACCTTGAAATTTCACACGCAAGCCTTCCGTATAAATATTCAAAATACAACATTCTAAAGACCAGGTTTTCTAAAAAGTCCTTTCCAAAAAGTTTGTTTAAGTGATCTAATTTTCGGCTCAATGTGTTATGTGTTAATAAATGAGTTATGATTTTTTTGTAAAAAAACTAATTTTGAGAATTGAGTATTTGGCAGAAGACAATTCTCTCCTATCAAAAGCTAATTAATTCTTTCACGATGTTTCGCCAAAAAATAATAATTTCATTTAAGAAAATGAATTTAATCAAATTTAAGAAAATGAATTTAATCAAATTTAAGAAAATGAATTTAATCAAATTTAAGAAAATGAATTTATTAAAATTAAAGAAAATGAATTTAATCAAATTTAAGAAAATTTGCGTTTACCTTATCAGTATGTAAATTAGGGGTGGTAAAATGAATAAAAAATATTCAATAATATTTAATGATATAATTAGCTCAAAAAATCATAGAGAATACTAAATTATATCAAATTTATGCATAATCATGCGAACGATGTGATGACGAACTAATAGATAATTATAAGCTGAAAAAACTAAAGATGTATTTTATATGCTTTATACTTTTTGTTCATATGTATCACTTTTTAATACAAAACAAAAAAGTAAATAATATTCTTTAAACACTTAGAACAGAGGCATCTCGTTCATTATGCACTGCATAGCTGCAGCACCCCCAAGCAAATTGAAAAGGAAAAATATATTATTTATATATATGAAAACAAATTAAATTTATATTCAATGTTACGCCGCGCGGTGTAAACGATATCAGCCTCATGTATTGGATAAATGCGGGGCGGCAGTGGGGTGAGGAGGGGTCTCATCTCTAAGCGATATGTTGCGCTGCGACTCGGAGCAGTCCTTTTTTAATTTTTAATCTTCTTCAAAATCCCCAAATACGATTTAATTTAAAAAATATAACAACAGAGGTTATCTGTATAGCAAGTAAGCAAGTTTTATTACATTTTTATCGGCATAAAATCGAATAATTCATATCGAGTACTATCACTGGAACAAACAAACAATTTAAATTTAATTTGGGGGACATATCCGTCGAGTTTTCGTTGCCATATAAAAATAATGCTTCCCCATGATTGATGGTCGTGTAATAGCTTTTTTATGTCGGCGCCTACACGGGTAATTCGACGAAGCCATTCAGCATGGCGCGCTTTTGATTGCATTGCTCAATTCTGTCAGGTTTTCGACTGCCACTTATTGACTCTTGACATGACATCCGACTCGACAAAATGTCTCTGTTTATTCTTCGTGGCATGCCATTGAACACGGAATTGATAGCCACTCTCGCCGGCCATATAATTACGAACGGATTTTATTTTATGTTTTTTTTTTGATCCGTAACAAAAATGTAATAAATACGCCTAAAAAAGATTGTTTTCGCATAAATAACGTACGAGCGCGAATACCCCGGTCTTATGCAAAAATCATTTCTCGTTTGGGCATTCAGCTCGTTACAACTTTATTAATTTCGATTACGGAATCTGCCCCCCACCGCGCGGCCAATTGTCCCGTGCCGCTTAAAAAGTAATGTCGCATCACTCCTTTGGCAGCAGTAACCGGTGATAAGTGCCGTAATAAAAGCGCCATAACAACAATAGCGAAACGTATAGTTCTTCGTAATTGGATTTCTTGGCCACCGTTTTTGCAGATGGTGGACTCGGGTCATGGCTCCCATTTCGGCAATAATCATCAAATATTTAAATTTGACGCGTCGGCCCTGGAAGAGGGTAGTAATTATTACTGAAAACTGAGTGTAATTGCCTCATATCACATACTATAATATTTTATGTAGAAAATATGCATAGAATATATCATAACAATATCATTTTTAATTTAGGAACCTATCACACAATGAATTATTCAATTTAAATATAATCTAGGGGTGCTGCGAAATAATAAATATTTAATAAAATAGGTGGCAAGCGGCATGTGGCTCAAAGAAGCTGTGAGTCAGTATGACTGCACCGAGTGGCAGCTTCACATGGCGGTTGGCAGCGAGACCCCCCCCGCACTCCGCTTCCGCCCCGCATCCATCCAATACACGACGCTGACAGCGCTGATAAGCAGGAAGCGCTCTTGCTCTAAATCGCGCGAATTAACACTGCCCGCGTAGCCACCGACCAGATTAATAAATATAAGTTATATTTATATTTTCGTATGCATAATATATAATCAAGAGACACTTATTAATAATATATTTATCCTCAATTTGCTTAAGGATGCTGCAGGTCTGCAGAATATATCGAATAATAACAGAATAATATAGCACGGTTTTGATATAAAGTATGTAAAAAAATACCAGGAATGAACTTATTTATCCTAATCATGGAAAGTTCCATTGATCGATCAACTATGAAATTATATTTTTATAAAATAAACAATATATTTAGCAGGCTTGGAGAAACTACGGCACGCGGGCTACATGTGACCCTATGATCGAATTTCTAAAAAAAATACTTTTTCTGCCGTTTGGCTCTTCTTTAAATAAAATAAAATAAAACATACGACGAAAATATAAATTTATCAGTGGAACAGAAAAAATACCTGAATATGATCTTCATACAATAAATGATTTTTACGAATATGGAATATTCAATATAACTAATTATTTTAAAAAATAATGTTAATCCAAAAAAAATAAGTCTGCTTTATTTTTTACAAATTAATTTTTAGTACTTTTCACTTGTGATATAAAATCATTTAGAAAATTGTATTTCAACTATTTGTTTTAGTTCTTGCCTTTGTAGACATTTTCACATTTTTGCGTGAAGCGTTTAACATGTTTGTATTAAAACTAAGGAGCATGACCATGATTTTAATCCTTAATACGATGATAATTCTCTGGTTTATCGTCTATTTAGTGGTCCAATGAAATGATGAAAACTGGATTTTGTTGAACCATCGTTTCATTTGCCTTCTACGTATCATTCGCAGTTTCATCGCTACTCAATCTATATTTCTTAGTCGTTTTTTTGAAGGTCATTATGTCTTTATTTTTTGGGATTCTAAATCGTGTTAATTTATTAGAATTTATGTATGGCCATTATTATAAGATTATATTTAAAAATATATACATTAAATTTTATTATAAATATTCACGAATATTATACGAAATAATTGGCAAGGTCACTGAGATTGGGTTATAACAAAAAAGGACTAATTAATTCTACTTCTATAGCCACCATCCCCTTACGAATTAACACGATATAATCATATAGTCCCCATCCAATGGCACTTGAGGGGACCACACTCGCCTTTATTTTATTCTCATTTAGTAAAAATATTATTTCATACCATTTCCATTGTCCGAAAACGAAAATGCAATAATTAATGAGAAATAATTGAGTGCGAGGAATTTTTCAGTGCGCATTTCCCGGTTTTCCCCGAAGGCAGTCGAAATTTGTGGGTCTTCAGTCCGAGTCGCTATGCAAGTATGATTCCTTGAAAATAAATCTCGGGTCCTGCCTAGAGGACAGAGGACAGGGAGGGCCTACGACACCCGTGGGGCAGATTGTCTCTGAGTGCGACTCTGCCCTCGGAATTAAGGCCTAGCCGTAGTCACTCTTCCGGGACGGGGACCCTGGAAGGGGCGACAACATTATCTGTTGACGTGGATACCTTTGCATTAGTATTATTCTCGAGGTGTGCTAACTATACAGGATGTTTGAAAAATAAATGTATAAAATCTCTTAAATTATATGCCGAGTTTTTAAATTCAGTAAGCTGTGAGACTCAATTAAAAATACTTTATTACTTTGGACATTTGCTAATGAGTTCACAAAATGAATAACCTCGTCGGCCATCTACCTGGACCAACTGCGGGATGCTAGCTTCTTTGTTTCAAATCCAGAAAATAATATATTATTGGGCAAGGAGATTTTTGGGCAGTGCCTATTTTTCTCTTCATCGTATTTAGATGGCGGAGATTCGTTTATGATTTTTTTGTATGATCGTATATACGTACATATATATTATTAGGGAACTTCTCCATTACTAGGTCCTAACCATGATGAGAGTATTGCTATTACGCAACAAGGTTAATGCTAGCTGTGACTCAATAAGCTGAATCCTTTGGATAGGAGAAAAGCGTATACCGAGACGAACCCCCTACGACTTGCCTGGACACAGTGAGAAGAGTAAAATCCGACACCAGCAATGGTGGAAGATAAACGTCCAATGACAGCAATGGTCAAGATAAGGACACCACTTTATAAAAAACCGCATTCCAAAACGGGTTGGGATGTAAAAGAGATGTCCTCATACTATATTAGACTCATACTGTCTACCCTTCGACTACCATTCAAGAGTATGGCAAGGTCCTTACACCCAGCGAATGAGTGTCTCGTGGCTGCCAATTGATGATGATGATATCATTCTTTGAATTATGGACTGGCTGATCAGAAAAGGGAACCGTTTTGGAGTACAAATAGGGCTCTCCGAGCTCTGAATGTAAGAGTCGGGGTTTACGACTGACACCCGAGTGTTGATCATGAGATTCTGACGAGTTATTTACGCTCGCAAGCAAACGTCTAACCAACTCCGCCCGCTAAGGCAGCAATCTTGCCCAGCAAACTTTACGCCCTCGAAGTCTTTTCTATGCCATAAGTCGCCTACATCGAAACCGGCGAGACGTCCTTCGCCATATCGGACAACATTGGCTACAGCGCACAGCTCATCATCGCTTCACGCCGACAGAGGAATCGACGACATCAATATCTGCATCACATCGCCGTCAGCACTTCGCCATAAAAAACAACCTGACGCGACAAGAACAGCATTGGCCACAACGGCTATAATAACTTGCTGAAGAACAAGGCCGATATGCACTTAAAGCCATTTTAGAATGGGACCAACAAGCCAATCCGTTTTTATTCGCTCCAAACAAAACTGAGATAATCCACCTCAAGGGTCGACCCAGTTCTTCCATTTTTCGCTTATTAATAAGGTCGTTCGAATGTCTCCTTCAGTCACTACCTGGAAATATTACTGGATGGTCATGGTCTTTTTGTTACATGCAAAAGACGCGGTTGACAAAACCATCGCATCGCATCTAACACTCCTTTTATGGGATTCTAGGGTATGCAGCTGGCTGCTGAACCCACCACTGTTCGTTGTCATATGTTAGTAGAATCCTTTTGACGGGGCTTCCGTTTGACCTTGAAATCCAGCTGAGGGCCGTTAGATGTTATTTACAAAAATCTCGTTGTCGTCAGCGCCACTATAATTTTCCCACTCGAGAGTGAATCTTTAGTAAACCTAAAGCTACGGGTCCACGAATCAGTTCTTGATCAGTGGCAGGAGAGTAGGGATTCCTCCCCAATAGAGCGTGGAATCTATCCACATATCTCTTCTTTCCTGATATTAGAGCCAGCCTTAGTCGTAGCTGGTTTTTCCTAGACTTGGGTCAATCAATTCCCGACTGGCCACAGTAATTTCAAGGCTAAACTTAGAGAGTTTAAACTAGTAGCATCGTCGAACTACTATTGGTGTGGGTTCGTCTGTCAGGATTACAGTCACGTTCTGTGGTCCTGTCCTTAACTGGACGTTGCGCATCATGACCTACTCCATGCTGTCCTATGCGGCCACATCCCCTACGGCCCTCCTGGTGGATGACCCAATTGGACACAAGGACTTGGTCAGCAATGTAATTTGCTACAGGGGTATTTTCTCGCTTTGCATCAACTTTAGGAGAGTTGTGCAAGGCTACTTTACCTCTCCTTTCTTTTTTTTCTTAAGCAATTTTAATATTTTTTTTAAAACCACGCGTTTAAAGAAAAAAACTGCTTTTGTTGCACTGATAGAACCGGCCCATAGCTGGTATATGCAATGTGGGTGGATGGCAAGGGATGGAACTGTGGATCGGACCTGTCCGTCACAACTTTATCCTGGGTACAAAAGAGAGCGACCATTATATCATCTCTATACGCAGACTGCGGAATCGGCGACATCTACATAGCCAGCCTTCGCATTTACAATAAAACAATAAAACATTTAAATCAAATTTGGAATCTGATCCGCGAGTCAAACCCTTAAATGCATAAATAAATATCCACACATGTTTATATCAAACTTCAAAATAAATAAGTTGTTGTTTGACCCCCAATACAAAATAAAATGCAAAGGGGTTGAAAATATTTTTCATACATGATTCAGGATGCCAATTCAAGTTTTCCAAATTGGCACAGTGGTCGAATCGAACGTTATTTGTGTGGCTGTCAATCCCAACTCAACGTCAGGATAAAATATATAGTATTATGTAAGAAAAAAATAACATTGACACGTTATTTGCTTATTTTGGAAAATCTAGCTGCGTCGATTCCCCGATTATTCCCTGCCCCATCAGCATCGGTATACCCCAGGGGAAGAAGGTCTGGGGAACAAGAACTAAGAGGGGGTCTCTGACAAAGGGGGGAGGTCCGTAATGTAAAATTAAAGTCGTAAAATAATAAAAGGAGCCGCATCCATCTAGCAGCTCCCCTGACGACCAGTGTAATGATAAAACCATTTTATAACTCAAATTAAGCTTTGTTTTCCTTGAAATCGTATTATGAGTGCCGGGAGATAATTGCAGGAACGAACTTCGCCAAAATTATTTTTGAATCCAGAAAAAACTAGTCAATACATCATACATTGATGCTTATTATATAAAACGAACGATTTTACTTATAATTATAATAACATCATACATTTATTAGATAATATAAAATATATAAAATATTTTATTACTGATTCACACCCTTGTCGTTAAGATCCCTGACCGAGAAGTCATAAAAGGGTGCTCCCAGAAAAATGCAAAGGGGTTGAAACAAAAGCCAGCCAATTTTATAGTCCCGTTAATATTATACGCAATAAAATCCTAATTATATTAATACATATATATAGATCTTTTGATGAAAATTAAAATTCACAATCGGGTCGAGTACGTTGAGTTAATGCACTGGCGGGTACATTTTGCATTAACGAAGTTGTCTACTCGAAAACAAAAGGAAGAAGTAAGAAACTTGGTGTAATTGTGAAGAGAACGAGAGCAGAGTCGCTTTTAACTCGATCCGAACGAGAGTAATGCAATTACAGGCAAATAATACTAGGCGCTTTGAACGGTATCGCGAATTGTCGACGACGAGAAAATACCGCTGGAATTTTCATTTTTTTTCATGGTTAATGATATAAAGATTAACTTATGATGTTTAAAATATTAAACAACTAAAAAATATATAACGTGTAACATGTGCTGAGAAGTGAGTTCCACTTCAGTATTAATATTTGTTTATTCTAGCCGTGCCGATGGGGTCTATCGGGGATCCCAAGTTTATAATTTTTCTCGAATAGCTTTTTTAATTTAAATCCTCCATGTCACTAAATTAATATTCGCTTTTTTAGCCACCGGCGCAATGTTTGTTCTCGAGTGCAAGTGAAACGTGTGAGTGACATGACCTGCGAGAGCTCACGTGACATCACCGAGTGCGCGTGTCACTTAGGCGCCATATTGATTAGTTAAAAATTCAAAATATCGAGCAAATCACGAAGGATATCACAAATAACGAATTTTATTCTAAGAATAATGCATATTTAAAAAAATATTGGGATATTGATGAAGAATTTATCAATATTTTGACATGCAATGCTTGAGGTATCTGAGATACCCCCTTCGAACGACGCGATTGTTTTCGAGCCGCCGTAACGAATGGGTTAATTAATAATAATAATAATAATGGAGTGAAGTTTGTCTGAGGAAAGCAAATCACATATACACCTGCAAAAAAAATAGCTTTGTTCTTAGACATCATAGATACGAGACATCACCGAGAGCGATGTCATTTGCGCGTCATATTGATTAGTTAAAAAATCTAAATTATTGACCAAATTATGAAGCGTATCATGAATAACTAGTTTCATTCTTAAACTAATCCATTTTTTTAAATAAACATGAATATCTTGACTTAAAATGCTTGAGGTCTCTGAGAGACCCCTTTCGGACGACACAGTTGTTTTTGAGCCGCCGTGATGGATGGATTAATAAATTGACAATTAAAAATTGTTTTCAGAAAGCTGGAATTAATAAGGAATAGATTGATGAAATTAAAGATATTAGCGGAGCACAATGTCATTAATGGAAGGGAACTAATTTCTGACAAACTCATCGCAAAATTATGTGGATCATCACTAGAGACACGTATTTTAGCATCTATTTTTTTAAAAAAATAGCATTTAAAATGACAAATTTTAGCATCTATTTAGCGTTTATTTCTTGATTACGAATTTGAAGTTAAAAAGTCTAATTTATACATAATTTTTTAAACGATATACAATATATTGATATAAAAACATTTGAAATTAAATAGAAATACAGGAATACACCGATTAAAAATTATTAAAGTTTATCATCAAGCATGTTTCTATTAGTGTTGTATTTTTGACAAGGTAGTTTCCTTTATTTTAGTATGTTTCATCAATTTGAAATTACATCTACTTCCAGCCATACGGGTTGAACAGGTGATTTAAAGTTTCATAAAACACATTCGTTTCATGTATATTTAAATGTTTGACTCAGATTTAATAAGCTTTTACGGAAACCATTTGAAATATTTATTAATTCTGGTTTGGTGTGTTCGTCTGTTTCAAGAAAGTAGCTTCTAGGTTTCCATAGGCAAAATGCCACCTATGTTGCCAGAAAGCGAAGATCGATATGGAAAATTTTCGCATCCTATTCATAATTTTCAAAATTTCGCAATTATATCGCATTTATCGCTTTTATCGCTTCTATGTCGCATTTATCGCAAAATGCGATAATCACGTATCTCTAATCATGACATTAATGTGATGACATCTGAAGTTATGAGAATCGACGATATAGAGGACGGAGAATATTATAATACCAAGAGACATTGAGACTATTTGTTTTATTGTAAATATAAGATTAAATAAGTTTTTATTGTAATAAAATATTAACTGCTCACTTGGGTATGATTTTTTTTTGGATTCAGGTAGTTGTTTTCTTAATAAAGGAAAAGAAAGATATTATTTTAATTTTAATATTTTTTTTTCAAATGCATCTCTATTTAACAAATACGTACAAAAGAACATTTTAAGACCAGGCAAATTAAAGGAATGTTGCAGAAAGGTAAATAGCATTTACAATTTGGATTATTTTAACATTTCTATGTAAAGATTTTTGTTTATCCAGATTTTCAGAATACTCTAAATTATCATCCGGTAGCTTTTACACACTGTCTCAAAACGCCGGGATGATGAATTGTAAAAAGTATACGATTTTAAAATAAAAAAAATATGAATGCCAACAATTTTAAAGTCGTGTTTTTCTTCCGGCAACTTGGGATCCGCTACGCCACTTCCTTTCATCGTTTCCAAAAATTTTCTGAAGACCCGTTGATTTATGCCCGAGGTCCCTAATCTTCCGAGAGGCGTGCGGGGGTGGCGGAGGAACCGAGTCCCGGCACTTCCTGTATCCGAATTTCGTTTCAGAGCCGCGGCGGCTCCATCTGCTAAGTGATTAAGGCCCGGTCCATATTCTGCGATTGAAAACATTTGCGGGAGTGTGGACTGCCGAGCGTATTGTTTGTGTGCGAAAGTCCGTGGCGGACGGATCCGCCTTTGTGACTCGGGAGTTCCCCGACGAGGAGCTCCCCCAATTCCTTGTTCTTCGTTACATGCAGCCGAGGCTTTTGTTCTATTTTTGACGTCTTTGAAAAGCAACAAATTATTTCGTTATTCCGTTCCCTTGATGAATCCCATTGTCGAAGCGTTGGTCCATTCAATCCTTCCGAATTGAAAAATTGAAAATTCTCCCCGTTTTCTATTCTTGCTCGAGGTGTAACCGCTTTTTGCGAGATTAACAACTCAATCATGCTAATGATGAATTAATAATTTGAATAAAAAAAGATGCATTTAAAATTCATCACATTGATTAAAACGCGAGGGTGGTTGAATTGTAAATGAAAAAAAAAATTAACATTAAATAGTATTTATTTATATTTTGTCAAATTTACCATAGATTTTAAGATATTTATTTAAAATATTCTCTAATTTGATCCTGTGAAACGGCTAAAATCAATAGAAGCTTGAATTTCTTAAGAATTACTTGGGATGCAAAAATACCTGAATTTAATTCTATCGTTCGGCTTTGTCATAAATATACATGATGTTATGGCTTTTATGAATAAGATAATTTACTTCAGAATTCGCCGAATGAGTGTATATTTGTCGATTGTTTAATAAAAAAAATAAACTTCTATATATTTTGGAACGCAAAGACTATTTTTGTATGAACTTCAAACCTCATGTAACACAGATTTGTATTACACGACGTTTTTGTGGAATCATATACAGTAATAATAACGCGTGTTCCGATAACGCGTTTTTAAAAAAAAATGCGGCAGTCCTTCTAATAACGCGATCGCATTATAATCATGCATAGCTCGACCGTAAACTTTATGCTGTTTGCGCTTGTGCGTTGATCTCGCTCGCACATATAAATGTCCTCATTTGTGCGAGTGTTCGACACATTTCTCACCATTTACGCCCGATGTAGACAATGAGCCACGGATGTCTATGTGTATGTCGGCGATCGCAT
>JAGXCT010035103.1:22983-70024 GCA_022495035.1 Philopotamus ludificatus
TATCCCGATAACGCGTTGTTCTAATAACGCGGTCCCAACTTTCGCGTTATCGGGGAGATTACTGTATAATTCTTAGTAAATGATATTAGAAAACATTTTCAGAATTCTGTGGCAAAAGTATATAGCTAAGTCCATTCAAATCTAAAAATACGTATATTTAATTCATTAAAAAAAACAATAGTGTTTGTCCATAACGTATTTTGACAACGATACCCATTTTGGACGTCTATTTTATTGCCGAAAAGAAATTATGTGTTTTTTTTGCTAAATCATTGTGATGTTGTAGACTTCCGAAGATGAAAAAACTAAGAAAGGACGACATTTTACCAACTCGAAGGGCTTCGAATATTAACCTTTTTCAATACGTGGGCCAGCCGTATTGGCCTGCGGATATTTTTTAAGCAAACAACGTGGACCAAGCTTTTTTTATTTAATTAAATAAAAAATGTCTTTTTTGAATCAGATATCAGATCAAACCTTATAGATCCTTCTTATTAATTTTCCGAATAAACATCTCTTGTAATACATTTGTAAAAAATATATAATGAGAGTAACTCATAGATTCGTAAGCACTCAAAGCAATATTTTGTGGTAAAACCATAAGATTAACATTAGGATTTTAAATATCATGTGGATTACCAGGCCCATATTCCAAAGTATTGATGAATTCTTCATTAACATTTTGATTTTTCTTAAAAAATAGGATTATTCTAAGAATAAAAATAGTTATTCATGATATGCTTCATAATTTGGTCGATATTTTGGATTTTTCACTCGGCACATCGTACGGGATGCGAGTGAGAAAAAATATTGCGAGCATAGCAACAGCAGCGAATTATCATAATATTTATTCTTTAGACATTTTTAGACTAATACTAAATGTTTGTTACATGTGAGATTTATATTATAAGAGTTAATCGAGAAAAATCAAAAACTTGGGGTACTTAACATACCCCATCGGCACGGCTAGATGGGAAATTTTATTTAATCGCGGTTCTTGGTGTTTCTTGAACAAAACAGTTATAAAATCATTCTTTAAAAATGAATGTCGTCATTTAAGGCTTTTTGTTAGCCTTCTATCTGTGTTTTTATACCCTTCAAAGATCTTGGGTTGAGAACTCGGTTGTTCAGCCAGTTTCATATTTCGATCACTGAATGCATATTGCCCCTAGCATTTTTTTCAGATTTGGATAAAATAGTCCTTCTTGGCCTTTTCTTCCCGTACGATCTAGTTTTATCGGTATTATATACCTGGTCAGGTATATATAATTTTTCTTTAATTATTCTATCTCCTTTGGAAAACATTTTTATATAACAACAGTGAAATCAAGCACTATTTATTTTTATAACTACAAGCTCTCTCTAAACACAGTATGTACACAGAATCTTCACTATTCATCCCCCTCAAGATGCTTCTTAATAGAGAATGATTACAACCGCCAAGTCTTCCCCGACCAACAGTTCAACAAGTCCATAACTCAAGCCCGATAGGTTCTAATTCGGGCTTACTGCCCTGCGCTAACAGGGCCGCGCGGACCGTACGCCTAATCAGCGGAGCCCGGGGCGCCCCCGTGTTGTCTTTTTTACGACGCCCGTTCATCGCTCGTTACGTCCACTTTACGACGATAATTACGGCCAGCCCATTGGCCGCGGCAGGCCGTAAATCCGACCATGTACGGGGCCCCCGAGAGGCGACCGCATCCAGGGACGGATTGCACCTGCAATAAAGGCGAACGCCCCGGGGCGCATCGGCAAAATTGCAGGAGATTACTCCCGGTAGCTGAGATTCAGGGATATTGGATTCGGTGCGATTTCATTGGTCGGAAATAAATTATATGCCTTTATTGGTGCGGAAGTCTGACGGGATAGTTCGAGGCCATTATCGCGGGGGGCGCTCTCCAACACACGAACATTAAATACACTAAAAAATATTTGCGCGGATTTATATAATACGTCGGATCCATCTGTTCGTCGGTTGCGTTGAACCCGCGAGCGTCTTATCGCAGACCGCGGCTGATGGATCGTCTCCGGGCCGATATATCTTCAAAGAGCACCCCCTCGGGAATCAGATAGACGTATGTACGTTTCGATAATAAAAAGCCTTCATCTGCTTATCTCGCCGAGTCAACAGATGTTCCACGCCGAACCATTTGCTTGACATATTCCCTCATTTGTAAGTGACGAAGTTGTCGGCTGGCAGGGGGAGGATCTCGCGAACCCTTTGTATGCATGGAAACTATTATTTATTCCAAATTGAGGCTGAAACCTGCCATTTTTTTGTTGCAAATCGACCGACAATTATACGGGCCTGCGCCAAAAGTGTACGGGAGTTTTGGTCTGCGCGTCTGAGAGGGTTAGGGGGCCCAGTAACCTCTAGGGGTCCACCGCATTATGCATAACTGATAAGGTGATTTCGTATGCATGTGATCCCAAGGTCCGTCCGGACCAAGACTCCTGCCACGTACAACAGAGACGACGCGTAAAAATATTAAAAAATCGAATCGCATATTTAAATGATAATATGTATTTGTAAATAAATATAGACTCGACACAATCAATTATGATTTATTTCTATAAACCCTTCTTTCTAAAATTATAATTTATCTATTAAATATTTACTTATTACAAATTAATCAGTTTTTATAATTTATACCCAAAATTTTTCTTAATATTATCACAAAAAAATACTTAATAAATATACATATTTATATATGATATGCTTTGATAAAAAAGTTTGCCGAATTTTCGCTTTCCTTGAAAATTTTAGAAAAATAAAATCCCATAGTTTCTGTCTTCGGGAATAAGAACACGTTGTAAGGGTTCATGTCCTGTGAACCAGAAGCATCATAACAGGGTGATATTGGCCAAAATCTTTTCTATTTATTCCACAATCACATAAAAACATGTTTTTCCTTTTCGTATGTCAACAATAAAGTAAGCATCAATAACTAATAATGGCAAGAAACGTCAAACACAACATATTAAACTTCAACGCAACGACTTTTGATTACGTTTTTAAATTCAAAATGACGTTTCTCCTTTTTTGCCTACCCATCTCAGTAATTGAAAACAATAGAATCATACTACAATATTCCTAGGTTCACTTAATAGCATAATTTTCTCAATAACTCTTTTAATATAAATCCTACATGTCAAACTTTTTGAATTTGTCTAAAATGATCTAAAAATTAAATACACCAATCCCTCGATTTACGCGGTTTCACTTTTACGCAGTCAGAAAAAACAATATTTTTTTTAAGAAATCAAACGTATTTTGTGGCAAATGTCACTCAAATGCATATATTGCATCAGATTACTCTCACTTCAATACTAATTAAAAATAAAAACAAGAATATTCGCTGCTGTTACCACGCGCTCGATATTTTTTCTCGCTCGTATGTTACGATGTGCCGAGTGCTAGTGAAACGTGCAAGTGACACGTGCTGCGAGGTCTTAGTCTGGGGTCAGTACAAAATAACGACCAAATTATGAAGTATATCATGAATAACTATTTTTATTTGTAGAATATTCCATTTTAAAAAAATGTCAGGATGAAAAATTAATCATTATCTTGAATTGACATGCTTGGGGTATCTGAATTACCCCCTTCGGACGTCGCGGTTGTTTTGGTTGAGACTTATGCTAGCTTTTTCTTGGAGGCTACGGATAATCAAAGATTACAGCTTTTTTCCTAATTATTACAAATAAAGATTATAAAAAAAATAACATGCGACAATACAATTTTTACCTAGGCATCAGCCAGGTTCCCAAAATCCTCTTCCTCATTGCTGTATTCTAATGGCCCTTTTTGTTTTAGTCTATCATAAGATTCTTAACCCGCAGCTATTTATTTTATTTATTTCATTACCTTCCAGTTCCTATAATAATTAGTTTTACTTTGTCCTCGTAAACAAATAACTCTTTAATGTCACTTGCAGTGTTTTCGAAACTAATTTCTAATAATTTTGTTAAATTTAGAATGCTGGTAAATTTTTCATTCTTTTAAAAAGTAGGTTTTTCATCTTTTAATATCTTGTATAACCCAAAAATGTATAAAATACTGCATTAGTTATCCTGCTATTTAATAAACCTGATAGCATTATTACATTTTTCTATTCATTTATTTATTTAGGTACTTGAATATTTTTGTAATATGAAACCGCGTAAATTAGGTGTAAATAAATAATATATTGTAAAAAGATTACCCGCCACTGGATTATGAAGCGCAAACAATTGCGAAATGTAAACATTGCAACGACGTTCATATATAATTATTTTTTTTATTAAATGTCTTAAAATTAAATATTTTTTCAGCATGCGATAACATTTTTCAGCGTGTCTTGTTCGTGCGCATCCATACACGTTTTCACTACATGCGAAAATTAAATTTCCCGTACGCTATTATTAAAAATAAGCATATATGTCACATATATTTCGGCAAAAAATGACAAAGTATTAATTAAGCCGAACATAATGGTCCGCGTGTCATACTGACGGCTAACATGCGCGCGCTACACGACGTACATGGGGCCCGCATTATTCTTGGGGGCTCCCCGGCATCCTTACCCGGTGGCAGGTCACATTTGAATTTGCCCAGAGGTCCCCGAGGACCTCCGCGGACTGATACGTTTGCTGTCACATTACGGACGGTACTCCGAGGACCATCTGCCAATATCCATTTTTCGGACACAAAACAAAAACAATATCTTTGCGGACCGAAACCCTCCCCCATCCCTGACCAAATAAAATATTGAAATAAATTTACAATACAAAATAGGGAAAACGGACAGAATATTTTCATCATTTTGTAGAACCCAATCGATGATTAATATGATGGGATTTTAATCTTTACACACACAATTAATATAACATGGGCAAATAAAAAAAAACATCTATAATGTTGAATCTAATACCTAATTTAATCTTTTTTCATTAGATTTGGAACACATTGTCTGATCTTTCGTATGTAATATTGATACACCAAACTAAGAAATGTGTTATAAATAATAATACATATTTTAAATGATTTTATAACTATAATCAGGGGGAGCTGATTTAGAGCAAGAGCGGGCTGGTTACAGAGCGTTACAGAGCCGTGTATCGGATGAACGCGGGCTGGTAGCGGAGTGCGGGGGGAGGGTGTCACCGCTAAGCGCCGTGTTGCGCTGCGAATCGGTGCAGTCATATGACTCACAGTTTTTTTGAGCCACGTGCCGCCTGTTATTGTTAATAAATTTTGTATTTTTACCTCATCTTATTTTTTTATATTTTTAATAAAATATGAGCGAAATGTACTTTTAAAATTTATAATATACCGCAGTAATTGTGTATATAATAGAAAATATTTGCAATTACCCAATGTAAATTCTTGGAACAAATTCTTTATAATATACTTGTCATGTAATACTTATGTTTTCGCTTCTAAGCTTATCGGGCACTTTCAAAAGATTCTTTGTTTATCCAAAATACTTGAAATTCCGAATATTTCATTAGGCATTATTTTAAATCAGGTAATATATAATAATAAAGTAAATTAAAAACTTATTTTTATTCGGCATACGAAATATAACTCAGCAGCTATTTTTCTATGAGTTTATTAAACGTAACGATAATTTTTAATGAAGAAATGTTGGATTATTTCGCATATTGAAATATTTTTTTTATTTAGAAGCAGCAATATTTCTTAAATTTTAATCTGCGCACAAATTTCCGTTAGATTACTAAGGGTTGAAATAATTAAAATATTTGTATCATTTAGAATAAACCTGGTGTTGGAATTAATTAATTAAATGCCATCCAACTGAAATAATATTAAAATTAGCCAGTGTCGTGGATTGACACTGGGTAAGTATTAGTGTGAGAGACTCATTCCCCTTGCATCTTTAGAATCTTTATCGAATCTTTAATAAATGTTTATATGGATGAATGGCGTTTTGAAGTATTTATGTTATGCTATTAAAAAAACGGATAAAATAAAGCCTTTAGAGAACAAAAAAAACCGTAAAAAAATATAAGAGATAAATTTGTTGACCCTTAAATATCCTTAGAAATCGTCTCGCTTTTTAGCTTAATAAAATACTCGATTTATTTTAAACTATTTTCATAAGACGATTTGACACTGGAAAAATGTTATAGATTTTAAATAAAATAATGGTAATATTTTCAGTGCCTCTTAAACATAAAACGGGATTTATCCTAATTCGGTACTGGAGCAAAAAATAATTATAAAAGCAATTATAGAAGAGAATACCCTTTTCATATTGTTTCATAGAAACCTATACAAAATTTTAGAATACTTTATCTAAAAATAAATTAATACCTGGTATTTGGAATGCGATTAAGAAATAGTTTGGTAAATTCTCTCTGGGTTGATGATTTTATTTATAACACGGATTTTTTATAACATTCATAAAGATAACTTTGGATCTTACTTTATGAATAAAAGCTAACAATAGTAGATACAAAAACGTATTCTTATCATAACCGCTGAAGAAATCCCAGCTGATAACTGGGATTAAGATAAAATGTCTTTGTTTATTATTTATTAGAGAGAGAAAATATTATTTCAATGAAATAAAATGTGAAATGCATGAATTTAAATAAATCTCATAAAATAAAACCCAAATCTACTGAGATAAAAATTGTAAAAATGTCGCTTTAATTAAAAACAACACAATGCATAGTTTCGAGTTTGCTTTTACGACGCTGATATAACAGTCTTGGGAAATCATGTAGTTGCGAAACAACTTTTGAACTTTTTTACTCTTACTTATTAAAAAAAAAACGTAGATATTTTCTTAACACAATACAGCTATATTTTCAGTGCAAATTCGATGATATTTCGTTTTATTTAATATCCCATCGAAAGATGTGGGGAGTCGGTATGATAGATGTCGATGGCGTCAAGTCTCCCGCACCACCATAATTCAATGAAAGATGGTCAGCTGCGTCCAGCGACGTCTCTGGAGGAGGGCCACCGGGGAGCCACCTGTCATAGCACGTGACCCATCCGACGTGTGCAAGACTACGGGAAGAATTCCAAGAAGCCGAGCAAACTCGAAGTGAATTCTCAGAGGGATACACCTTCCATTTGCATTTTAACGCTATGTTTTTTCAACTAAACGGTCGGCGATGCGTGATCCGAATTGGAAAATTGCAAAAAAATAATGGCGAAATTGCACGATGACATAAGATTTTGCAGAATTCGACAGTATGATATATCTGCGAGTGATTATGGCCTCCACACGAGTGGGTAACTTCTCGCCGAGTGGTTGTGACAAGCGCCTTACCCTAACCAGATTATCACGTGCCATTACCCCCCTGTGCGGCGCTGAAGAAATCCTTCATTTGCGGGCAAAGGTGTGGAGATATCATTAGAAAGCGATTTATAACAGATGCCTGTCATACTCCATACTTCATCACCTGGGCGAGGAAAAAAATTGTTTGCTAACTTTCCTTTTTTTTCTCTCGTCCGCCATTGTTTCATGAACTCGTCATTTTTGGCGATTACTCGCACCTGGTTAGCGACGATGAAATTTTATCATAAATAAATAACGAAGAACTTGCACCCATATAATTTTTTTTATTTATTTATATATTGCAAATTATTTTGAATTCTCGTTTGCATTTTTTAATTACATTTAATTATTTAAAAATACTAATGCGAAATCACATTTTGAACTGCTGATTTTTTATATATTATTATAAATCCCACATGTCACAAACTTTTTGAATATGTTTTAAATAGTCTAAAGAAAAAGTATTATAAATAATCATTGTCCATTATTGTTTGCGATTGCAAAACAAATATGGAAACAACAATACTCGCTGCTGTTGCCACGCGCGCGATGTTTTTTCTCGCTCGCATTTGGTACGTTGTGCCTAGTGCGAGTGAAACGTACGATTGAGTCATTCTAGGAGACTGAGGAAGATCACTTTAGACGTATATTATTATTTAATTGACCTTATAACCCCAAGACGGGTCTTTGCCACCTGGAGGATCCTACACCATCTCCAGCAGAGACACGTCGGTCTCAGCCCTAATGCCAGGAATGCGACGGTCGTCCTCCAGGTTATCTTGGCTCTTCGTATTCGGGTCAGATCGCCAGCCATAAGCCCGGGAGCCGAGATGTTAACGCGCGGATTGTAACAATAATAACCAGACGAGGACAGGGCCAATTCGTATTTAAGTTACGGTCTGATTACAAAAACTATTATTTAGTTTTACATATAAATTTTGAGAACATATTATTAATTTGTTTTTAAAATATTATATGATTTAATTATAAAATTATATCATAGATGCATGTTTAGGACAGTTCTTAAAAAATGTCGTATAAGTTTATTTAATTTCGTGAAATTATCGTAGATACAAATAAATTTAAAAAAAAAATGGTACGATGTGCCGAGTGCGAATGAAACGTGCGAGTGACGCGTGCCGCGAGAGCTTACGTGGCATCGCCGAGTGCGCATGTCATTTACCCTTCAAATTGATTAGTTAATAAATCCAAAATATCAACCAAATTATGAAGCATTATGAATAATCCATTTTTAAAAAAATGTCAAGATATTGAAGAAGAATTCATCAATATCTTGAATGAAATGCTTGGAGTATCTGAGAGACCCCCTTCTGACTACGCGGTTGATTTCGAGCCGCCGTCATGGATGGGGTTTTTGAATAATTCATGCACCGCAAAATTTTTAGGTTAAACTCTATCAACCGAAGATTAAAAAAAATACTTTTAGCTACTCTGACTTAAATGTACGCTCTTTAATACTAAATATAAATTGTTTCAATATTTAAGCATTAGATGAATACTAAGATTTTTTTGATTTATACTATAGATTCTATAGAATAGCAAAAATTCTCTAAACTATCGGTATATTTAGTAGCCATTAATTATATATTTTCTGCAAAATATTAGAAATTGCATAACAAAATTTAAGAATATTGGAATAAGAAGATAAGGCTGATTTTTATAAAAAAAAAACAGAAAATTTAAAATATTAAGGTGAAAAATCAGTTGTGAATCGTAAACTGCATTCATCTTCTTGAACTAATATACTAATATATTCCGCAGAACCATCTATAATAAATATTTGGAACTAAGTTTTCATCTCTGAAACCCAAGTAAAATACCACATCAAACCACATCTTTAAAAAAGAGTTCAATAAAACGGCATTGGACAGTGAATGGTTTTAAAGAAGGTTTTTAGACGCATAAAAATTGTATTTATGTATTTATTTATTTGACTAGGATGGATGGATGGCCTAACCTAACCTAACCTAACCCCAAATTTTGTATGGGTGCTTAAACTTTCTAAAGTGTTTTTTTCTATAGCGTGGTTTTCTATAGGTTGACTGTATTTATTTATTTGACTAGGATGGATGGATGGCATAACAAAAAGATTCCAAAGGGCCATTCACACATATAAAGTTTCGATAAAGATTCTAAAGATGCAAGGAGAATGAGTCTCTCACACTAATATTCCTCCCAGTGCCAAACCACGACACTGGTTAATTTTTTAATACTATTTCAGTTGGATTGAAATTAAAATCGTGGATACTAACTACTCATCATCATTCGATAATTTTTCTTTATCATTACTTACTTACAAATAGCACAGTTAAAATTCATCTTTTAATATATACTCTTTATATACGTGTTGTCCCAAAATTTTGTAAAAACAGTATGAATGATTATAACTTTAGTTTTCATTTACATATAATTATTATTTAAAAGTCCTCCCTAGTCGATCTGTGGTAAAATATATTCTTGCAGTAAATTCAAGTATTTCGCACTAGTATATGCATTTTCGGGACATCATATATTTATATTCATCGTTCTAAATAATTAAATTAGTATAATAATACCAAAAAAAACACAATTATTATTTGATGCGTTGAATCAATCTGCCATAAGTGTAATAAGAATATAAAAAAAAGTCTCATATATTATTTACCAGATTTAATATGAGGATTACATATGGAGACCTTGGCCGGGGTGAAAGCGGATGAGAGGGATGGGGGTAGTCATGGGTGCCCTTGCCCCCAGACGCGGGATAAAAGAACCCTGTCGGGAATAAGTGAAACGAAACAATAATGTTTGGCCAAAAGCACTCAGCACTTGGGCAACGTTAATAGATTTCTGATGAGACGACCTCGAGTGCCATGGAATAAATTCATGGCAACGTACACGTAACGATATTAAGTGACACTCGAAACTTGGCGACTTCGTGCTCCTACAGTTATTTGTTGTTCGGAACACCCTATAGTGGCCGGGGAGGGGGAGACCTTCGAGGACCGCAATAACGGATACACACCGAATTCGATTATCGCGGCAATCGGTATTAACGCGAGTGCGCGGTTTCCACGTTGCTTTAAAAAATGGCGTCGCCGAATCAAATTACAAGGCAATTCTTTTATGACAAGTTTGTGCAAGTTTTGCGGTGAGGGATGTGCCAAAGTTTGTCTCATCAGTCTCCGGCGGCTGAGGGACGTCAGCGGCAGCCAGCGCCACCAGCCAGCTCCTTTGTAATGTCTGACGCGTCGCATCAATCTAAATCATGACTGGCGTCGTGAGGCATGCGTCACGCTAGACCGACGGAGAGTTCAACGCGTGATACATGGCCGATCCCTTAGAATTACGCGAGTGGTCTCGGAGATGAATGCCGCGGTCTCCGGAGGAGAGGAGGGCCGGCGTCAGATTCACTGCGGTCAAAGTCACGCCGTCATACATATATTTGACCTATGTCTCTATCTCGGCTCTAATCGAAACAAAGGAATCTGCGATAAAAATTAAAAATTATATAAATAAAATTTCAGAAAAATTTCGTATACACTTAATTGAAATCATAAATCAAACGCATAAATTGTGGGAAAAAAATCCTCTTAAAATATGAATAATGCGTGAAACGATTATGGGTTCAATTAAAGGTTTGAATGAAATATTTATTATTATTGGGATTTATTTGTTTACGCCGTTTTTATTATGGACGATAATTATAATTTTAAGCACAACTTTATTTAATACACAAATTTTAAAACCTTCTAAAAAGAACATCTAGCGTATTATCAATCTTAATCCATCCATCACGGCGGCTCAAAAAGAACCATGTCGTCCGAAAGGGGTATCTCAGATACCCCAAGCATTCCAAGTAAAAAAATGATGAGTTCATTGAATGAAAAATATTTCATTTAATAAAAAAAATATATGTAAACGTATCTATTAATTTTCAGACTCAATATATTAAAATATAAATAAACAATAAATCTCTCTCACTAATATTCCCAGTGTCAAACCACGACACTGGTTAATTTTTATATTGATTTCAGTTGGATTGAAATTTATATTATTTATATTGTTGATTAATTCCAACGCGACAAATTACCTACATAAATACTTTTATAAAACATGTTATAAAGAATCCCCTGAATTCATAGTTTTCGTCGGACACCAATCTGACTATTAACTTAGCTCAGTCGCGGTTAACCTACATTATCGAAAGAATATGCATGTTACCTACAAGCCATAACATTGGTTAAAATAAACTTAATCATCTAATTAATCATCAGTTCGTACCAATTTTTGTTCCGGAAAAAATAACTGTTTTTCAGTTGTCAGTTCAGCTCCAGGGTTTCGTTCTGACATAAAAATGATTTTTAATGGTTTTTAATGAAAATATTTAAAACATAATCTGATTATTTTAATTGAACTGGAATGAAATCTAGAAGAAATAACGGTTCAAAAACTTATATTTAGAAGTAACGAAATAATAAATGTCATTATTTTTACACGTAAATTTTTCTAGATGATAAATTAAATTGTTATTAAGGGCAAATGTCTAGACATTGAAAGTGCAAAAATATATAATATGGATCGATAAAAATATCCTCAGAAAGGGGGAAGGGAGTATTATACAGTAAACCCCTCTATAACGTCAAGATAGGTACCACGTTATAGGAAGGGAGACGTTATAGGGGGTTTTGGTTTTTCAATTTTATTTTTTTGATTTGAAGAAAATCAGTAAATCAAACATTTTCATTTTTTCCTTTTTTTTGCCATTTTTACGTGTTAACCAGCGTAAATGACTTGACTCGCGCGATAAGCGATATCCTTTCGTATTTTGGCTGACGTAATCTTCGCTCAACTTGCGGGCAGGGAAGATCAACGCGACATTTTATAAGTTAATTTTATAAAATGCGTTAGCATATGATGAATAAATAGAATAAAAACTATTCCGGGAATATGTTTTATTTAACAAGAAAATACTGATTAGCGTTTTAAAAAAAATGCGATATAGGGGAGATCGACGTTATAGGAAAAAAACCGCCGCAAACATTATATAGGGGAACGTTTTAGGAGTGTACGTTATAGGGGGGTTTAAACACATCATACGTACGTAAATCAGATGTAACAAATATTTATCACAAGTAATTAAACTATTTTGTTCGAGAAATGGGATTTATTAAATAAACGGTAATTAACTAAAATTAATTCGATCTACAAACAGATTATTATTAATCTATTTTTTCATTTTTATATATTGTTATTGGAGGCTGTGTTATTCTTGAAACTACAGCGATATCGCACAACGCATATCTTTTTTTAATGAAAATGCTTACTTTAAATTTGAGCCGTTATACAACAATGGCGAGATATTACGGCTTCGGCATTTAAAGATTAATTAAAAAACAACAGACGGAGTCACGTCACCGCAGACGAGAGTAGACGCACATGGTCGGACTCTGGTTGAATTGTAATTACATTTTGGAAATTCCACACTGCGAAATGTAGTGTTTGGTAAAATTGAAATATTGACTCGGGGCATTAAGCCAAACAAAAAAGTTTTTCCGGGCGCAATTAAAAGCGTATTTGTATGGAAAACAGCGTTTCGGCGCGGAAAACACTTAAAGTCGAATTTGGGCTATTGCCTGGCGCAAATATTAACCTGCACCCGCTACCCCCGCAAAGCACACACGGCATTTAAACTTAGTGAAAACAAATATTAAATTTTATATATAGGTAAACACACGTGAGCGTGTTTACCCGCCGAGAGAGCCGGCAACAACATTACCATACGTCCCGCTTTGATTCGCCCCCCCCCCCCCCATCGGTGCCCGCTGGAATCTACAAAAACCCCAGAAAAAATTGATAAATTCAACGGCTAATCCGACAAAGTTGGGCGTTTGATGTTTTATTATTGGCAGAAGTGATTTCGGGAAATGTCTGGATGCGTTCGGGTTCAGGGTTGAACAGGTAAAGATCATGGGGTGGGGGTTGTTTAGGTGGTAGAGGTAGGAGAGTGGCGGATATCATCGCGAATTTGGCGGATTATCGTCGGATTCGACGCGTGTTTGTTCGGATATTGATGTCAACGTTCATCCCTCCACCCCTATGTATTAGTAATATATGTACATGTCAGGATACGGATAATTGGCTTGATTTCCCGTATTTTCCTGCTTCAATGTTTCCAATCAGTAAATCGATATAAAGAAAATTAAATAATTTTAACAAATATTGTAATTGACCACTGTGCCCATTTCGTATACTTGAATCAAATATTTTCAACCCCTATACGTTTTATACTGATTCACAAAGAATCTCTATTTATTCATTAAGATTAAGTACATTCCCTTTAAAGTAATTATCATCAGATACATATCATATTATCATACAGTGTTATGGCTTGTAGGTAACATGCCTATTATTTCGATAATGTAGGTTAATCGCGACTGAGCCGAGTTAGTAGTCGGATAGGTGTCCGATAAGTTGTTCGACGAGTTCAGGGGATTCTTTATAACACTGAAGAGAGGGTTTTTTTTGAGTCGTGAAGCGATTACATATTATTATATTTTTATATACGATATTAATCCACTTTCCCTCATTTTTGAGGATCGTGACCATGTGCATGATTTCCCTTATGGAGGTCCATGGACATGGTTTTCATGGGAATATATAGTGCAGTGGTTTCCCGTTGCCTTCTGCACTGGAGAGAGGGTATGTAGTAATTAATTAATTTAATGCCATCAAGCCCTCGTTGTATAAATAATTATAAAATAATAATATAATTTCAATTCAATCGAGATAATAAGAAAATTAACCAGTGTCGTGGTTTGACACTGGGGGAATATTAGAGTGAGAAACCCATTCTCATTGCATCTTTAGAATCTTTATCGAATCTTTTTATGGGTGAATAGCGCTGGAATCTTTCTGTTATGCCATCCTTCTACCGTAATCAAATAAATGAATATAAAAACACCCGTTTGAAAGTTTTTCGAAGCAATTCTAGACTTGCGGTCCAGATTTTTTGTCAAAACGTCGTAATATATTTTTTCATCTCCGGGAATAAAAAGATGCTGCGTTGGGCTGTAGTTTTGACATCTAATGACGTAGAAAAGGGAAGAAGCGCAGCCCAAAGAAGCGTAAAAAAGACGCTGATGGGGACCTTACATTTAAAAAAGTGGAAATACTTTAATTACTTAATATTAGCAATAATCATAAGATTCAGAATGTGATAATTGAGATGGATATTCATCCTGGCCCATAGATTTGAACTCATATATTGATCAGAATTATTAGGATCGAATGTCACTTTTCTTTCCATATTTTGGCGATTTTCCAACACAACACTTTTTAATGCTTCCTTCTGTATTACCCTTAACCTTTTCTTGATATATTATGCTTTTTAAATGATAAAAAGCTTTAAAAGGCTAATTATATTATAAGGCATGGTTCTACTTCAACTGACACCTTTTACAATTAAGTAATAATTACCATGATTTTTTTTAGCCTGTATCCCCGGAATTTTAACCAAGAAATTATTCAGAAATAGTTTCCAAGGACTAGTTATTTAGTAATTAAAACCAGTGTCATAGCCTGTAGATAAAGCGCATTTTATTTTGATATTGTAAGTTAGTAATCGGATAGGTATCCGAAGAAAACTATGAACTCCTTAATTGGAATTGGGAATTCTTTATAACAATGGCCAGGGGGTATGTAGGAGGAAAAGATACATTACCTCCGCTTTATAAAAATATTAAGAAGAATTAATTGATTCAATACTAACTATCCCTTGTTAAATAAATAATTATAAAATCAAAATAATCTAACTGAAATATTGTTAAAATTGTCCAGTGTCGTGGTTTGACACTGGGGGAAAAATTTATAGAATCTTTATCGAATCTTTATATGAGTGAATGGCGCTTTGGAATCTTTCTGTTTTGCCATCCATCCATCGCAGTCAAATAAATAAATTAATTCTAAAACACAGTTGTTGTAATTATTTCGATTATCGCACAAAAATATTGATATTTGTATTATTTCATATTCGTGTCGGCTAGTTAACATCTTTCGTTTGGATACGTTACGTATTCATCATGACCTCGTCGTGGTCCTAATCGCAGAACCCGCAGTCCCACCCACCACCCTAGCCGATATACTCAGGAATTGACATTTTGATTTTCAAAGGATATTACTCAGCCAAGAATTCGCAACAGTTTGAGCCGGCGTTCCAGCAATTTCTGCGGGAGATACGCAGATACGAGAGCGGTTTGGGGCCACGAAACTCGCTGCGAAATTAGATAAATTTAAAGTTGGGCACCCCCAACCCCCGGATGTGCCCCGCCCCGGTACAAAACGTATGTAACACGCGGAAAGCCAGACGGTAAACACGATCGTAACTTATTAGCGGCAAATACCATCGTCATGTTTGTGATGGCTCAACCCCACACGTGGAATAAATTATGAGCCGCTTCCCAAGTCGGAACTTTGCCCCCAGGAATCAGGCTTCGGATATCGACTTTATTTTTTTTTCCTCTCCCCGGGACTAATCGTGTAAGATGAAATTGGGGAAATGTGTCCCCACGCGCGGTGCCGATACGCACATTAGACGAAAATTCGATTGAAACGCAAATATTATATGTTGGTGAATTGACTGATGCCGTTTCCAGAAATAATTCTAATGATAGAATTTAACTTAAATCACAATGATCCCTTTTATTCAAATTGCAAAAAAGGGAAATGCTAAATATAGTCGAAAAACGTTCACGGTGTCGTTTATTTTTTGAATCGAGTGAAACATATAGACCAGCGGGGCATATGCAGGTCTGCCCCAAACAAAGCTTTACGCAGCAAACAAAAAACGACCTTCTGTATACGGTAATTCAAAACTTTTTTTTTTACTTCCACTGACTAACAAAAAAAAACGCGTCGGACCAACAGCTAGCGATCATGTGTCCAGGGGCAGGTAAAAATGTGCCCCTAAACAGATGTAGGGAGCAAATAAAAAGCTACCTTCTGTATACAGCAATACGTAACTTTTCTCTTCATCTCCACTATCTAGCCAAAGAACAACACTCGTTTACGTCAAAGCTAGCGACCACCTGACCAGGGCGGATACAAGAGTGCCCAAACACATACGAATTCGGTTCTGTTCACATATTTTAACTAATTAATATTTTTTATTAGAAGAAATGTGTGCAGGGCAGTGCTCCGGCTGCCCCCAAGAACGTGCCGCCTATATTATTGAAATTAATAAAAAAAAATAGTAAAAACATATTTTTTTGTGAAGGTTATTTAATAAAATAAATGATTTCTACATGATTGATAAAATTATTTTGATGTAATTTTCTATAGATCAGAAAACTCTGATTTAATTGAATGTTTAAAATGCGCTTGTATTCGGAGCGCCCCATTTCAACCGTTGAACGTCTCTCAATGAGCCGAAATCAAATTAAGTTTTCTGGATTTACCTCGCCCAATATAACAAACCTTTGAGGTGGGTTCTTGACGAGTCTGTGTTTGACAACGCTACAATTTTACCTGGCCGAAATGAGTTTCGAAGTTTTGCAGACGAATGGGCGGTGGTAGTGGTTGCTGATGGCTGACATGTAACCGAACCCGCACACAAACGTTAAAAATAAATAATTATGTACATATATCGAATGCATGTGACGTGCTGACAGTAACACGTGTACCACGTCTGAATCGCGATACTTCGACTGAAATAAATTCTTCATCAGCCGACGAGGGGTTGGGGGTGGAAATTTTTAAAATTCCAATTTTTCATCGCATTTTTTAATTTTATTTTTTTGCTCAAAAAAACGGAATTTCTCCATACGTCGAAAATCAACTTTCGGCTCGGCTACATCCATAATCGCATATTAAATAAGGCATCGGTCCGTGGGCCGCGGCACCCCTGGGGCGCCCCGGGCGCCAAAGGGTTGAGCGCCCGTCAATGCCGACGGAGGGGCAGCGTTTAATTACATCTACGAATTAATTTTGTAATTTCAAAAATGATTGAACCCATTTTACTGCGTCTATGTTGAATTTCTGTCCGGATCCGGGACCCCGGGTATAGACAGACTCGCGGATAAGGGGGGAAATTTGGAAAGAGCGAGGGGGGTTGCCAAAACCGTATACCCATTATGGACATTATTAAATAATAATTATTAAAATAAGTTTAGCAATGTTGAAGGACGTCAAGATAAAAACGAGGAAAGGAAGCGTATTATAAATAAATTCAATTATAATAAAAAAAATATATCTTTTACAATATTAGTTAGATTAATATATAATTTAAAATAATAATATAATATCTTCTATAATAAAAATAATGTCTTCTTTAATCGGATATGAGATCAAACCCTATAAATGCTTTTCATTTTTCCAACGAATATCTCTTTTAATAAACTTATAAAAAAAATATATATAATAAAGAGTAACTCATAGATTCAACTAAAAGTGGACAATTCGACAAATCCTATATAACACAAACTTTTTGTATTTGTCTAAAAAGGCTAAAGAATATTTTTTTTAATTAATCATTGTCCGCATTGTGCGAAAAAATAAAAACAACGTTGCCAGGCATCCTTCGTTGAATAAATAGTTATAAAATAAATAATATAAATTTCAATTCAACTGAAATAGCATTAAAAATTACCCAGTGTCATGGTTTGACACTGGGGGGGATAAAAGTACATTTCAAAAGTGACTCAGTACAGACGGCGCGGGACTGCTCCGAGTCGCAGCGCAACACAGTGCTTAGTAACAAGAAACCCCCCACCCCGCTGCCGCCCTGTATCAATCCCATACACGACGCTAACCAAATGTAAATTCTTGGAACAAATTCTTTGTAATATACTTGTCATTTAATACATCTGTTTTCGCTTTTAAGCTTATAGGTCACTTTCAAAAGATTATTTGTTTATCCAAATTACTACCTGAAATGCCGAATATTCCATTAGGCATTATTTTAAATTAGGTAATATAATAATAATTATAATAACGGGTAATATTACTTAGCAGCTATTTTTCTAAGAGTTTATTAAACGTAACGATTAATTTTAATGAAGAAATGTTGGATTATTCCGCATATTGCAATATTTTTTTTATTAAGGAGCAACAATATTTTCTAAATTTTAACCTGCGCACAAACTTATGTTGTATTTGAGGCCAACCGATATTTTTGTTAGATTGCTAAGGGTTTAAATAATTAAAATATTTGTATCATTTAAAATAAAAAAAATCTTAAAATTAGACAACAATCAGCTGAAGACTACAATGAATCAGAATCTAGGCAAAGGATTAAGAAATTAAAGCAGAAGTCTTCACCTTCTAGGTCCACCGTGTAGGAACATACAAGACCTGGCGTTGGAATTAATTAATTTAAAGCCATCCAACTAATATAATTAAATAATATAAAAAAACGGATCGAAAACAGCCTTTAGAGAACAAAAATAACCCTTGAAAAAATTAAAGAGCTGAATTTGTCGGCCTTTAAATATCCTTAGCAATCGTCTCGATTCTAAGCTCAATATCTGGGAAAAAAATCTGATACTTATTTATCTGTAATAAATGATGCTATAAAACCAGGAATAAACTTCGCATGGTATTTAAAATGTAGAAAGTTTTTTATATTAATGATATATAACTTATAAATGATATATAACTATACAATAAATAAATATTTTTAATAATATATGTACCTTACTTAAAAAATTATAAAATATCCTTTTTTGCATAAAAAAATTCAGGAATTAATGGAAAACATCACCTTTAATATAATATTATCAGGAATAACAATATTTTTTACATCTAAGGTAGAAAAAGAAGAATCGAAGGACGGCCGGTATAAGAATATTTCTCCTTAATGTTGTCAAACCGTCATCCTTTTGTATTTTTCGTTACCAAAAAAGTAACACAAAATGTGTCAATAAACATGTGTACTGTACCCGTACCTCATACCTAGTTCATAAAATAATAAATACTCAATATGTGATAATCAAAACCCGTGTAAATTAGAATAATAACCAGTGGCGTCCCGTCGTTAAAATATTTGGGGGTATTGAGGAAGCTTAAAAATAAAAAAAGTATATTTCAAAATTGACTCAGTATGGACGGCTCGAGACTGCGCCGAGTTGCAGCGCAACAGAGTGCTTAGCAACGAGAAACCCCCCACGCCGCTGCCGCCCCGTATCTATCCAATACACGACGCTGATAGCACTGACGAGCAAACAGCGCTCTTGCTCTACACCTCGCAGCGTAACACTAAATATAAATTTAATTTATATTTTCATACGCATAATATATCAACAATATATTATTTTTTTCCTAATTTGCTTAGAGATACTGCAGCTTCGCAATGTATATGGACGAGGCGTCCCTTGTTCACACATATTTTAAATCAAATAAAAGGTGTGTTTAAATCAAACCGTGCAAATAGAATAATTTTTAATTTAAAATGTCGAAAATATTAACTAATACTATTACTTCCAAACATTCCAAAACGATTTCTCACAAATTTTCAGATCTTATCAATTCATTTCTCAGATCCACACATAATTTAGTTAATTACTCTGAACGTCTTTAATTAATAAAACGATTTCCTTATGTGAAATCTCTATTCATTTTGGCCGGCTCCCATAGCATCTGTATAAATTATCTGGGCCATCGGACACCCATTCAACGGCCTTGTGTCGGGCAAAGGGCAAAAACAGAATCACTCTTGCAAAAACAGTGGGCCGCCCCTCCGACCCTGCATTCAAGACAAACTGTGGTAGAACAAGCAAGAAGGCCCCCGGGCAGTGCTTCGACCCTCTTTGAACCTGGCCTCGGACCCCGCAGAGTGGACTGCTGTGAATATAATTAATGAATGATCTCCAAATACGGGGAGATTACTTAACAAGTGCCGATCTTGAGCGGAACGCCGCGGTAAGACAACAAACGTTTGACCCCTGGCAAATCGAAATTACACGTGCGAATGCAGAGATTTCGGCGATATTTTGAAAATCCATTCCATTTACGTCTTCCATATTTCTTCTCTCCCCGATTCATAATCAAAAATGTTCCTTATCCCACCCCTCGGCTTATAATAATTCTTAATTACCTTATAATTCTCGCGAGATTTATGGTCCGCTTTAGGAAAACAAGCAAACGCGGCCCAGAATTTTAAAGAACGTCATAATTTACGGCCGTGTGAATGCAAAACGGCATATCTTCTTCCTTTCTTGGGAACTATTGTAATCATAATACAAAACCCATAAGGAAAGGCACGCGATGCCACTAAGTTAGGTACAGTACTCCACGGAACAGTGCTCAGCGGCAAACGGAAATATTCAAGAATTATTTCATGCAACTACAACAAAAGAAGACAATGTAACATATCTTTACTTAAATTTTATTTTATTTTAATATCTTTACACAAAAACCGATTTCTTAATCAAATATATTTTAATTTCTCATATTAGGCTGTAAGCTGGTAAAATAAATTAAAGTAAGCATCTCTTAGATCTAAGATTCTCAGTCAAAACTTTGAGATATAAATATAAGACATAAATATATTTAAATATATTTATCTTTTAGTTAATAAAGATTTAGGGTTTAGGGGTCCTATTAGGTACTATAAGTTTTAGATTTTTCTAGAATTACTCTTTAAATAATACATATTATAAATAATCATTGTCCTTTATTGTATGCAATTGGGAAAAAAATAAAAACAAGAGTATTCGCATCTTTTACCACGGGAGCGATGTGTTTTCTCGCTCACATCTGGAAGGATGTGGCAAGTGCGAGTGAACGATACGAGTGACACGTACTGCGAGAGCTCACTCTGCAGCGAGATATCGCCGAATGTGCGTGTCATTTACGCGTCATATTAATTAGTTGGAAAATTCACAATATCAACCATGAAGCTTATAATAAATAACTTTTTTATAATATCTATTTTAAAAAAAAATGTCAATATATTAAGAAAGAATTGATCAATACCTTGACTTGAAATGCTTGGAGTCCCTGAGAGACCCCCTTCGGGCGACGCGGTTCTTTTCGTGCCGCCGTGACGGATAGGTTAAGAAGACCCGTATTAAAAAGCGATTGACTAGGAGGACTTCAATGGAAATTACTAAAAGAATAACCACAGAAAATATTGAATTGATAAAATTTAAAGAAAATTAAAAATGAAACTGTTTCTAACTAAATTATATATATAAATTGAAGGAAGCAATCTTGCTGTATCTTAAAAAATGGAGCATTGCAGAGTTGTCGAAATGATAGGAATAGTTCTTAAACTAAAAGAAATAGATCTTTAATTAGGATCTTTCCACATTTATCGTACATTCAGTGAAAAAAAATTACGGTAAAATTGCTCTCAAGCGTCAAATCATCAGAAAGACTTATTTTTTATTGCTCTATTACTTTTTTAGATGTAATATTTTTTTTACAAAAAACGGTTATTTATTATTTGTACGTCAAACTATTTTTATTTATAAAAGAATTGAAAACCTGGAAAGATTTTTGACGAATAACATCATCGATGTGCCAGTCTCCTAATATGGCTCCGTACGACTTTTTTTTACTCTTTGAGATGAAAGATGAATAGATACCTAATTTTTTATGCTTGAAGATTGGAAAAGCAATGGTATATAAATATACATTAGCACAAAATTAATATTAACGAATAAATATAATTCTTTTTGAGAAAAACTAAATCTCCGCATATATTTATGCCATTCTTTTTTTTCTTCTATACTCATCTAGTACCTTTTATGTAAATTAATATAATTTTTAAACACGATATATTTTTTAAAATATTTATTTCCATTACATTGACTGTACGTGTACACACTCGCCAATATAAACGTTATGGGGAATGCATAAAAGGGTTGCAGCCCCTCGGCCCATGTGGGCCTCCGCTGCAATAAGACAATGGGCCTCCATCCCCCTCCCACGCGCCCTTCTCGAGCAATATAACATTTTCGGCAGGATCGGCGACGGATTCTGCTGCGCCATTGCCCGCTACAACTACGCACTAATGTATCTCAATCTCAACGTGCAGAAAAACCGAATCCGACACACTTATGCAACGCCGGTTCGTCTTGGGCGCGGTCCCAATCAGCGAGGGTATCTCATCCCCCGGTCCTTACGCCTCACCAGCGGAGTGCCACTAATCTATGGCCTGTTATTTCATTTGGACCCAGTGCCTACCCCCGCCTTGTAATATCGACAATGAGCCGCCCCCGCGGCCCTACAGACAAGAGCCAAAGACGCCCTCGGCTATGTGGATCTAAAGGATTTCGGGGATACACGCATGTAAAAGGAGTCGCATCATACAAATATCTTTTATTAACAAAACAAAAAACTATCGATAAATAACGCTAAACAAATCGTAAATGAATCACAACGGCTCAAAAACAACCGTGTCTTCCGAAGGGGGTATCTCAGATACCCCAAGTATTTCAATTCAAAATATTGATAATTTATTTTAGTAGTAAGCTAAGCTTTTAAGTAGAGGCGGCTCGTATTTATGGGCAACCGTGACAGTGCCCCTAACACAATTCTCCTAATAAAAAATAATAATTAGCTGAAATATGCGAATAGAACCGTATTTGTATGGGTTTGGACATTTTTGTATCCTTGGACACGTGGTCGATAGGCTCGGTGTAGCTGTTGGTCTAACGCGAGCGAGTGTTGTTGTTTGACAGTCAGTTGAGGTAAACAGAAAAGTTTCGTATTACCGTATACAGAAGGTCGTTTTTCGTTTGCTGCAAAAAGCTCTGTTTGGGGCAGACCTGTATATGCCCCGCTGGTCTATATTTTCTACTCGTCGTCTATATGTTGCATTTCTGTTTTTTTTTAATTTCAATATCCTCATCAACTGATTGAGGAAAATCTTTTAAAATTTCTATAATTCAATCGATTGCTGAATCAAATTTTCAAACGCTCGTTTTTCGGACACTTTGGGGACTAAATAAATAATTTTTTTTAAATAAATAATCTTAGTTTGACCTCACTATGCTAAATTTTTATACAGTTTATTGTTTTTTTGAAAAAATGAAGGGGCACTTCAACCTCATTATGCCCTACTTATTTTTAAAGACACGACCCGCCTCTGATTCAAAGAATAAAAATAGTTATTTATGATATGCTTCATAATTTGATCAATATTTGTTGATGTCTCGTCGACGACTCAGTTCTCATAGCACGTGTCACTCTTACATGGTACATCGTACCGGATGCGAGCGAGAAAAAACATCACGAACGCGCAATTTTTTTCGCAATTACAGACAATAAAGGACAATGATTATTTAAATTATTTATTATTTTTTGTGGTTATATCATTGGAACGGCTAGGTTAAATTAATAAGTGAATATATTTTTCTTAGTGGAGCAACCATCTGCATGCGAGGCAACATATCTGCGGATAACCTTTATCGATGGGGGCCACTAAGCCGCGATGCTTATTCCAGCCCTACCCCATTGTTCCCATCGTCTTCTTAGGGGCACCATGGCGAGTGCCTTTTGATCTTCTCCCATATCCACGATTTATATTGTTCGAGCGGATGAGCGATAAATGCTTGAACCCTTTCAATTTTTCGTTTATCACATACTAACTCTTTTATGGTACAGTGTGGCCAAAAAAAACACAAAATTTTTATTTCAGCGATCAAAGAAATTTTCCGAGTTCGTAATCGGAAACGTTTTAAATTGTCATCAGATCGTTACATCCAATTTCGAAATTTCACAGGTAGGTCGTTTCGCAAAAGTTTCGTTCGCGAATCAAACAAGAAGCCTTTACAATATAAACAGAGTGTATAATTAAGCGTCTACAGATGAAAAGTTTCGATTAAGATTTCAGCAATACAAGGATCTCAAATTGTATCGAGTGATACTCGAAAAACTCTCTGTCGGGAATAATTGAAATTCGGTCAAGTGTTTTGTGTAACTCCAACATCTATACAATAACACACTGTAACGATTATAATTATCATGAATAAAAAAAATAATTGCTGAAAATATTGCAAAAGCTTTGAGGGTTAATGTGGATTTCAATACGGGCGAAAGGAAATGAGATTTCGTATCAAATTTTCCGATTAATGTCGAGTCAATATCAATTTTGTTGTATTTTTAATGAAAGAAAATCTATAGATGGATAAATGAGGGCAACCTTAATAGTTATATTATATATTTTTACATATTAACATGAAGAAAATCTTACCTGTGTACTCAGCGACGTGTGTTAAAAAAATCTTACCTGAAACAAAAATTAAAATAATATATTAATCTATATTCAACATAGAATAAAGCAGTTATTGGCTATTTTTCAGCACAAATATTAAATATTTCGTTTTTCAGCGTACCCCTTGCAGGGCTGGGCCAAGTTTGAACAGCCAAAAACACAAAGTGTGTACCCCCAAAAGTATTTGCTGATGATATGATATCGGGGGGCAAGGTGGCGCCCTATCCTCTACTCAAATTGGAGCTTGGGCGCCTCTCATCTTAAGGGCGGATGTAAATAATGGATGTAACCTTTCAGAATGTATCATACGGGGAACGAGTGCGGAAATTAAATTCAATACTTTGGTAATGTGTTTTGGTACGGAGCGCGGGCCAAAAGGGCGTAACCCCCCTCAAAAATATAGCGCGAGTGGAATAAATGTGTTCGCCATTTGTGGCAATCTCTGATCTGCCGCCCGATTGATAAGAAACTCGATGAGTTTGTTTAAATGCGTGCCCGGTATATAAACGGTGAATTTTGATATTGAAAATCAGGATAATGTTTTATTAAAAATAAAATTATTTTATTAAAATTCTAAAATTAAGACATCCATCTAGATGTTTATCGAAAAACCATTAAAACAAGTTAATTTATCTCTAAATAAATATATTGTAGATAAATTAATTTAAAAGAAATCACATATTAATTTTATTTGAATAAAATTTTCATAGTGTGTATTTAAATTTAAATTATTATAATATTAATTCCAGTAATAAAAGCGTTAAAAATATATTACACATGTTATTTAAATAAATTATTAAAAAAATCAGAGAAAAACGACATTATAAATTAGGCTGAGCCATAAATAACTTCTGATTTGTATCATAATTTTATTTTGCTTTAAAAAAAACCTGCAAAGAACAGAATAGGTGATAGTCCGTAGGAGCAAGATCTAGGGAGTAGGGTGGATGTGGCATAACAGACCAGTTGAACTCCAGATTTTTTTCTTGAGTCACTTTTGCCGTATGTAGTCTGGAGTTATCGTGTAACAGGATAACGCTTTTCCGATTGGCGAGTGCAGGTCGCTTTTCCAGTAGTTTTTCATGAACTCTTTGCAGCTACTGAACGTATGTATCGGCAGTAATCCTTTTGTTGCGCTTCATCAGCTCGTGGTGGATTATTCCTCGACGATCCCACCATACACACAATAAAGTTTACTTGCCATGAATATTTACTTTAGGGTCCGGTAGTACGGCAATGGTTGACCCTTATCCAACTATTGTCTTTTGCGGACAATATTTATATAGGTGATCCATTTTTCATCCCCTGTTATTGTCCTATCCAAAAAAGGCTCGATTTTATGCCGCGAGAAGAGACTTGTGGAAATAGACATTCGGTCTGCCTTATTTTGGTCAAGTACTCATCTGCCTAACTTGCTGATTTTCCCAAATTTTTCAGGTGGCGATAAACTTGTTTGCCTTATTTGAATTCCCAAAACATCACATGACGAATATGCACTCTTGGCACCCCACTTTATTTTAGGGGTTCGGATTAACACCTACGTAACGTCCACCACACTAAATAGTGTTTGAATGACTGACAGTCCACTTTTCTATATAGTGAAAACAAAAAATCCATTGACAGATGACTCACTGCGTGTAAATCTAGACAATATAAACTGGCTACTTGAATCGGAAGTTATATATGACTCAACCTAATATAATGAACTTGACGAATATTCTTACAAATTAAATACAATTCTTTTAAGAAATTTCCAAGATACATGATCTAACTCATAATCGTTTGATTTCTCAAATAATAACAGTATTGTCTTTGCAATAAATTTTGTTATTGATTTATTATTTTATTAATACTTATTTTCCACGGAACATGCGAAATAACGTTTAGTTATTTAAATTTATTTTTACGTTAAATAATTTAATATAAACAAAGTTGCATTCCTATAGCTGATGTGTTATGTTTTGTATATCAACATTTTTGGGTATTTTTGTACTCAAAAAAGTTGTCCTCGGTTCTTCCTATTTATTGAAACCATGTTATTTTTGTTTTGTGGAACTATTATATTTCAATAACTCTGTGACACATTATTATCTATCTTTATTCTGTTAATTTATCTTTATTTAATTACAATAAAAGCATTGGTAAAGTGGTTTTTGTTGTTTTTCAAAAAGACAAACATAATATTTAAATAAATTAGGTATTTTATTTGTTTAAATTAATTAATTCAATTTGGATTGTTAGCACGGTTAATAAAATTTTCAATTCAGCTCGATCCATCTCAAAGACAACACTTTAAAGGGTGGGAGACGTTAAAGACGTCGCAAAGAGAAGCAGGGGGCGTGCAACAAGGGGGTTGACATTCGTGCGGTGATGGGGGTAGGTAATTGCAACGTTAGTAACATGATCACGTGAGGAGCCACCTGGTGGTCACGTGTGGCCGCGACGTCTCAAGACGCCTGTTTAATAAGGCGTCGCCTCTTGCACCTGCCTCGTGCACTATCCCCCGGGGGATTACCGCCAGTCTGCAAAACGCGATGGAATTAAAAACGTTGCCATTAAATCGGCACGTCGTTTTAGAAATATTTTGAATCTGTTAATTATGCATAGCCAGTCAACCACCATCAACCTGCATCCCTCCCCCCTGCCTCACTCCGCCCTTACTCCACTTTCTTGGGCACTTTGACCCGTCGCCACCGCACAAACTTGCAACACAACCGCATCGTCTTAAGGAGGAGTGCCAGGGGTGCTCATCCTAGGCCTCGTGTCTACCACTGGGATAATACGCGAGACTACAAAGCGATGAAACTAAACACAATTTAAACATATATATATATTTTATTATTCGTTATCCGTGTAAATTTTCCGATCGACCTGTGGCCGTTCGGAGCTTTATTGGCATGTGTATATTTGGCAAAGTTGTCTAAGTTAATTATTAAGACGCGCGCTGATCCGGCGGAGGGGATGAGGAGGACGGCGAGGGCCACCTGTACATCCGGGGTCGGAATGCTCCATGTTACATACACATCCAAATATATTATATTAATATTTGGAAATTGTGGATATTTAATGTGCAAGTTGTGCCGAACGGGGGGCTCCCAGAAGACCCCACTTTTGTTTCGCTCCCCGTACACGTCCTGGACATTGGGGACACGTCTAAGGGGAATTAATAATAAGCCAAGACGCTGGGTGCGGTTTGGCTTCCAGATTTGGACATGGCCTCCCCATAGGCTGGGATACAAGGTGATAATGTTGGAGATTAAAATTTAAAGAAAATGAGGCAATACTGCAAATTTGAACATAATTAAATTAACATTTTATTTTTTCTTTAAAATAGATGTTTTATTTTTATCAATTCTAATTTTAGTTATATTTAAATATTTCATCAAAATGTGCATGGGATTTTTTTTAATATAAATTTATGTCTTGTATTTGCCCCATATCCTACTTATTAAATATACAAAAAAACATTTTAATCTTTTTCTCCGTAGAATGAGATTTTTGAGCAAAAAACTTAAACCATGTTATTTTTATTTAATTAAAAAAATAATGTCCATTTTTAATCGGATATCAGATCAAACCCTATAGTTGCTTTTTATTTATTTTCCCAATGAATATCTTTTTTAAAAATATAATTAGAGTGTAAATGGTTAATAAATAAAAATGAATTAGTCCGCAGTAGACATAAAATAGTAGACAATAAAATTTTCATTTAATTTTAATATTTTTTCTAATTCAATAATAATATTTTTTTTATAGATGAAATTAAGGATTCTTAACCCATCTGTCACAGGCTCAAAAGTAACCGCGTCGTCCCAAGGGGGTATTTCAGAGACATTAGCATTAAAGCATTAAAGCATTAAATATAAAATAAAAATGGATTATTCTAAGAATAAAGTTTGTTATTTATAATTTAGTCGATATTGTGGATTTTTTAACTAATCAATATAATGCGTAAATTACGTACTCAGTATATTGTACCGGATGCGAGTGAGAAAAAACATCGCGGGCGTGGTAACAGCAGCGAATATTGTTGTTTTTATTTTTTTTCGCACAAAAAAACAAAGGACAATGATTATTTATAATAACTATTCTTTGGACATTTTAGAAAAATCAGAAAATCAGAATGGTACCCAATACACTTAATCGTCACGGCTAGGTTAAAATCATATCGGCAAATATTTTTGAACTTAACTAAACCAAAGAGAGTCTTTTACAAAAAAAACTATCCTAGTTTTACACAAAAAGTATGACTCATGTCACGATTTTTTGGTAATATTAATATTTATTTTATTTATTTTTATTTTTTTATTCATTTTCTAGAGAAACTTACAGCATAAATACAATAACAACAAGATAGATACAATAGGCCAATTAAAAGTTTCTACAAATACAGAAAGAATAATATAAAACATTAAGTTTAGAAAACAAGAAAATCAAAAGAAATTAAAGAAGAGAGTAGAAAGAAAAAATTACAATTCATAGAGATATTTTATTTTAATAAACATATTTACTTGCGATGAAAGAAAGACATCGCAAGAGACTTCTTAATAATCGTTTTATTGTCATTAAAAAGGTCTATATCCCTCGTTCAAGCCATTAGACAGGTTGCATTCCTGATGACGTACATGAATTATAACGATAATTGTAGAGTGAATACATATGAACATGCATAGCCATTTGCGTCGGGACCGAATCGGGGCAAGTCAAAAAGAACTTCGTTAGGATAGCCGGGCAGTCGATATCTCCCTGAAGTATGTACCTAAAGTTTTCATTACAAAAGATATACAAGATTAGATAAAAAAAATAGCATAAATGAATTAGAGATTTTGCAAAAATACAGAATATACATTTTTTATTAATTAAATAAATTAATTAATAGCGAAATCTTCGAATTACTCAAAAAATATATATTTATCCATCAAAAAATATTAATTTCATTCCTTTTAGAGTATTTCCTTACAAATACATAATACCCTCGTACCAGAGCTTTTTTATGTTGCAAAAACATCACCTATGATCTTCTGGAATAGAAAGATGTCACGATGGTCTCTAGTTTTGTTATATAAGGACGAAGTTGAGAAACAACGAAAGCCTCGAGAAAGTGTCTATCTCCTTAATGTTGACAAAATGACGTTACCAGAAGATACAAAAATGTGTTTCACATTTTTGTATCTTCTGGAATAGCAAGAAGTCGCCAGGGCTATGTCCAGCGAATACGGAGCCTTATAGCATCAATATAATTTTTTTATTGGGAAAAAGTTATTTTTATTGGTGAAAAAAATCCTAGCAAACTAAAACTTGCGATTCACCAATTCATAAATTAATTATCTACTTAAAATTGGCCAAACGTCGTCTTTTCGTGTTGTTTTTCGAGCTATATCTAGCGAATTCGGAGGCTATTGTATCCTTAACACGTTCCGATCCGCTGGGTTCCGCACCGACATTTGCGTTGGGCCGGGCGATTTCGCGAAAAAAATAGCAAAAGTTAAATACTTCAGTTAAATCAATGTAGCTCTGATACCATTTAAGTTACGTCAATATTTTTTTTTGATGTCTTCAGAAAGGTTATCTCTAAGTAAAAATAATATTTCAAAACTTCTCAAAGTGTGGTCTGCGTATTTGTGTACTGTAATAACACTCCGTAAGCATCATTGTCAACGAAGACTTGAAACAGCGTCCCCCGTACTTCTACGTTGGCCCGTGCGGACGCTTTTTTGAGTCCTCCGGACCGCAATGTGTTAATATGTTGTTTTGGCGAAAAATTCTTTCCACATTTTCCAATTGATTGTAATTTAATTTATTTAGAAGACCTTATCTAGAATGAGTACAACTGACTTTCGAAACTTGTTATTCGAGTAAAGTTGCACAATTCGCATCTTTCGATGGATAAAAGAAACGCTGCACTCGTAAACCTATGAATTATAAATTGGATGCAGCCATTTATCACTCTCGCAGATCCACAATGTACCATCTATCTCTGGATGTTGTCGCCGGAGCTACAAAATATTGATGTCACATTGAAAGTCCCCCGGAGCGCACTTCTTGGCCCAAAGTTTCAAGTCGGAGGTGGTGGTCGGGATAGGGGGGGAACGGAGGGTGGGACAGAGCGAGCCCGGCGTCTTCAATATGTCTCAGCCCGGAGTCTGCCCGGAATTCCAGATGAGCTCCCTTACACTAATGTGCCTTTGAATGGCGTTGATAGATTCGCAGCAGATAGTAACTATCAGTTTCTTGGTGGGACTTTGTGGATGTGTGCTGCATAAAGTGGGTCGCCCTCCCGCTGTGTGCCCTCCCCTCTCCCTTGCTAATAATTATACGAGGCCGCAAATTCAAAAATAATAATTCGACGGAAACGGAAGCGGCTGAGCGACGAGGTGACGCTGGTCGGGCCGCGAGACACGGCGGTGTGTCGAATTATTTTTTTGAAGAGGCGACAGCCGGTCCCGACACCACTACCACCACCGCCACCGCCAATAGGTAACAGGAATCGAATGATGATTTATGTGGCATACATTATGGATGGTGCGGTGGAAGGTTTTCAGTTACCGGAGCGGTGATTTCCTCTCGCAAAGTTGGGAGAATACGTGCGCCATTACGAGACCCGTGCTCCACTCTATTGAAATTCGCGACAAGATATTTTTCAACGGGGAGAGGAAGTTGGCTCTCGCACTCGACAAGCGAATATGACAACATGTATGTACGTAAATATGTATATAATAGGGGTGTGTATAACGGAATAAACCGATTTTATTATAGATAAATAATAGTAATCAAAATAATGGACATATAAATAGTGAACACTAATCAAGTAAATCTTGACATTTTTTTATTGATCAAATAAATTACCTTAGCCTAGTCATAGCGACTTATGATTAAGCTAGGCTTTAAATAATAAATGTTATGAATAATCTATTGACCTTCATTGTCTGCAATTGTGCAAAAAAAATAGAAACAACAACTCGTTTTTTTTCGCTCGCATCCGGTACAATGTGCCGAGTGCGAGTGAAACGTGCGATTCACACAAGCTGCGAGTGTTCAATCTACGGCAAGACATCGCCGAGAGCGTTGACATTTAAGCGTCATATTAATTAGTTAAAAAATCGAAAATATCAACCAAATTATAAAGCATATTATAAATAACGATTTTTATTCTAAGTCGAATGTCAAAATATTGATAAAGAATTCATCATTATCTTGACTTGAAATGTTTTAGGTTCCTGAAAGACCCCCTGGGGACAACGCGGTTTTTATACAATTCGCCGTAACGGATGGATTAATTTAACGATACTATTCTACAATGGCATTGTTTGTTTTTTTATTTTCTTCTTCTAACACATTCCATCTCAATCACACCATGCGCTATCTAAAATATTCTACTCGGTCACTAACACCCACCAAATCGGTCAAAAAATTACCCAAGGTTTGCGTTATTACCGTTTCCTTCTAAAATATCCGACAAACAATAGGAGTTTAATTTGTTGTAGTCTGCTTCTAAAACCTCGCCTTCGCAGTTACACGACGCGTATAAAAATCACATGATTAAAAAATGTAATTTTATGATCATTTGACATTTTATGAACCAGTGTTATGGATTGTAGGCAAGATGTATTTATAATAATTCTAAAATGTAAGTCAACGACTGAGCTAAGTTAATGGTCGGATAGGTATCCGACGAAAACTATGAATCCAGGGAATTCTTTGTAACACTGGCCAGGGGGTATGTAGGAGGAAGAGACCCATTACCTTGTTTTATAAAAATAGTTATGTAGGTAGTTGAGCGCGTTGGAATTAATTCATTTAATACCACATATCCTTCGTTGAATAAATAATTATAAAAAAATATTATAAATTACAATCCAACTGAAATAAAATTAAAAATTAACCAGTGTCGTGGTTTGACACTGGGAGAATATTAGTGTGAGAGACTCATCCTCTTGCATCTTTAGAATCTTTCGGTTATGCCATCTATCCATCGTCGTCAAATAAATAAAATAACTTCTGGTTCTATTTATTTCTTATAAAATAGTTATAACTGACACTTACAGTAAACCCCCCTATAACGTCCTCTCATATAACGTTCCCCCCTATAACGTTTGCGGCGGTTTTTTCATATAACGTCGAACCCCCCTATAACGTTCGCGCAATGACATAATGTAGCCCGACCGCTGACATCGACACGCATCCGGCGAAACTAAATAAAATATTTGGTGATTCATCGGAACGAGGCTATCGGCACGAGGCTATCAGAGCATTCCAGGATATCTACACATACAAAGTAAGAAAATATTTTCATTTTATATCCATGAACGAATTATAATCGAGTAAATCGATGCCCACGTTTTAACTATTTGATGGTGTAATATACGTGCATACTCTTCGACGGAGCATTGATATGTGGATCTATTCTACAATAAGGTCTCTACAATAATTATTTCCATATGCGTCGATTTCTTTGATGTTTAATTCTATACTTAGTGGTTGGAATAAAACATATTCGGCAAGTTGCGGTAAGATTACGTCAGCCAAAATACGAGAGGATATCGCTCATCGCGCGAGCTTAGTCATTTGCGCTGGTAAACACGTAAAAATGTAAAAAAAAAATGGGAATGTGTTGATTTACTGATTTCCTTTAAATCAAAAAATAAAATTTAAAAACCTTAACCCCCTATAACGCCCCCCCCCTATTACGTGGAACCTATCCCGACGTTATAGGGGGGTTTACTGTATATTTGTCTTTAAAAAATTGGTAGATGATAAGTGAGTTCTTGCACAAGAAATTATCATTTATAAATTAAATATGCCATTTTCACGATAAAGAGGTTCATTAAAACGAAGAAAATGTTTACCCCGGAAACCTCTCTATTAAAAAAACGAATAAAAAATATAAGTTTTAGTTTAAATTATTTTTTATAGATGATAGTTGAAATAAATTTTTAATCACTGAGCCTAGCAAAAAACCTGATTCCAGTATCCTGTTCTCAAAATAATGTAATATAACAGTTTTATTTCTTTATTTCGAACGAAACTCAACTTTAAACTCGTGTTTCATTCGGACGTTTGTTAAAAATGTATAAAACTTTCTTCACATCCGTTTTATATGTGTCCTCGTAAGTTATTCGGCGCGTAAACCGGACATAGATCACGGCGTCCACGTACCGGCCATTGCCGATAACACCGATTCTTACAAATTGACCTTCCCGTCCGGCGAAGAAGACACATTAGGGCCTCGGAGTTGGCAAAGTGGGCGCCGAAATGGGTCCTCCGACATCCATAAAGCCGGCTTAAACGGTCGTAAGTCTCCTGGTCATGTACGTCACTTTATCACCGGACGCCGTTATTGAATCTGGGACACACACGTGACCCCGCGATTGCCATCGTTATTTTTACCGGTCCACCCCTATCCCGATGGTATCGGGGCCCTCTAACGACGTCCCGGAGAGAGAGAGGCCCGCGGCCCGCCAGATCCCGGCCCTCTGATTTACAGCATCTGTTGTGTGTGCTCGGGCACAAAGGCGGACGCCATAAAGGCCGCACACCACCCGCATTCCTCCACAAAACCTCCACAGGACCAAGAACTTTGCGAGCAAGTTCGAGGGGCTTCGCGGCGACCGCCATCTGGAGACCCTTCAACGCCACCTTGGACACTGGCCTAAGCAAACTTGGACCAGGGCCTCCTAATGCGCTTTAATAACAGGGCGGCAGAATAAAATTAATAATCGATTTACCCGAAAACAATAAAGAGCCACCCTAAACAACTATATTCGATCAAATATGTATGTAGAAAAAATATATATCCCATCATAAATATTGATCCTTACAAATTGACTTGAATCCGTGGAAATAATTTTCTGGTTATTCTTGATAAATAGTTTAATTTACATTTCCGTGTGATGATTTAGAAATACGATATATAATAAATTAATATTTTATATAATTTGTTGTGGATTGATATTCCCTGGCCATCTCGGCCGGACCTCTAACCATTCTTGCTTGCACAAGAGGCGTGCTCTATTGTGGAGTGACCTTTCATCTTGGACCGGTGAGCACCAACTTGTATGGAAGGCCAAGACGAAGCCTACAGAATGGTCCTTTGCTCATTCAAATGTCACTTTCGGGACCCGCGATCTAAGTACAACATACAAACATGCCTGTTTACATCCAATACCCAACACCACCACTATTATTGTGGTGAAATATATTATTTAGTGCCAAAATGAAAGAGCACGACAAAATTACATGGCTTTTGAGATAATTTTATGAAAAATCAAATTGTTTCAAATACAATTTTTTAATAAATTTAATTACACGCTACCCCCAACATCGCGTTCGTCGCGCCCCCGGCGAGTGCGTATTCGTTTAGAAAGATCTTTAAAAAATGGAAAATTCGTGAGGCAGAAGTTTTTTGTTCATCTCAACATGTAGAAGAATAAGATTTCAAATGAAGCAAAGGTTAGTTTGATTGGATAAAAAAAGATTAAATTTGCATAGCCCTAAAATCATTGGTAAACCGGCCCGAAAATTATCTGAAAAATATCAAACAGTCCTTAGGAATTCAAAAATTATTCAGGAAATTAAAATGAATAATGTATTCGAGACTCTTTTGGAAACGACTGCCACGTATATTTATTTTTATAGTGGAAAATCTCTTTTAATATAAATCCTATATGTCACAAACTTTTGTGTTTGGCTAAAAACATCTGAAATTTATATTTATTTATAATTTATAAATAATTATAGTCCGCAATGGCAAAAAAAACAACAATATTTGCTTCTGTTGCAACGGACGTAGAGTTTTTTCTCGCTCGCATCCGGTAAAATGTGCCAAGTGCGAGTGAAACGTGTCGCAAGAAATCGGCGGTCGCTAGTCGGCGGCAGACTGAGTACACACTCAGTCTGTGGCAAGGCATCGCCGAGTGTGCGTATCATTTACGCGTCATATTGATTAGAAGAAAAATCCAAAATATCGACCAAATTTTGAAGCATATCAATAATTCATGAATATTTTGACTTGAAATACTTTGAATCTTTAATCTATTATAAATAGACCCCCTGCCCTGACGGATCGGTTAACAAAATAAACCTAGGATAAATATACAGAAATAAAACACTCATTAATAGAAATACTATTAAAAACGATAAGATAAGGATACATGTGAAAAAGATTATGATTACGCCTAAGGTGCAATTTTTAAAAGTCAAAATGTAAAATCTTTGAAGGCCGCACGAGAAAGTGTGTCGGGCCGCATGTGACCCGCGGACAGCGGGTTGCTTATTCCTGATCTGACCTTTATTATCGGCGCAAATGCATTCGCAGAATTGAAATGGAAACCATTTTTCAATCAGAAACCCTTCGTGCCATTAAAAGTTATTCAAAAACAATTTACCAGTTTGACCAAACAAGGAAATTTTAATAATTATTTTTTTTATTTTTAAAATTTATTTTTATGAATCCCCCGTTATTCGCGAAATTATCCAGAATGTATTCCCCGCGATCAACGGGGATTACTAGTATTGTAAAAACTCCGCTTCGATTACAAATAGGTATTATATAAGAATCTTAGAACGAATATTCAAAAAAAAATAGCATAACTTTTCAGAGAGCAAGAAATCTTTTTCTATCCAGTTTATTCAATAATGTCACAAAATCTTCAAAAATCGACAAGGCCCAAGGAAAACCTTGCGGTCAGAAAACCTATATATATTTAAAAAAAAAATTATGATTTAGGCCCTAGTAAAATCAGCTTATTTTTAAACCCTAACTTTCTAATACTCAATAATATCTAATAATGCAGAATTCGAAACAATAAATTCGTCTAAAAAAGTTGAAAGAATAAATATTATAAATATTCATTGTCCTTTGTTGTCTGTAATTGCGAAAAAAAATAAAAACAACAATATTTGCTGCTGTTGTGACCTTGCTACAATGCTACCCTTTCAAATATGGAAAATGAAAAGTAGCATTTTCGACATATTTTACTTTTTTACTATCGAAAAGGTAAAAATGTTGTTCAAGCAAGAAAAAATCATCCGATGGGTATGAAGAAGATTTTTTGACAGAACGCCATTGCCAAAACTGGTTTCCAAAATTTCGATACGAAAATGTTGATGTTGAAGATGCACCACGTTCTGGAAGGCCAGTTGAAGCTGGTGAACACACAATAAAGGCATTCATTGATGCAAGCCAGCAACTCAAAACCAAAACCAACAACAACTCGTGAGATCGCTCACGACCCTTCATGATCATTTGAAACGCCTAGGTTTAATCTCAAAGCCCGACATATGGGTTCCTCATGATCTTACGGAAAGACATTTGTGCCGTCGCGTTGACGTCTGTGATTTGCTTCTCAAGCGTCAAGAAAATGATCCATTTTTGAAGACTGGGGACGAGAAATGGGTCGTCTACAACAATGTTAAAAGCAAGAGATCATGGACTAAATGCATGTATGCGCATGTACGTCATGCGCCCCGCACTGAAATTGTTAAATATGATGTACAATCGAAAAATATGTAAATTACTTTAAATGGTTATCGTCAATGTAATTTACATAGAAAATTAAATTAGATTTTTTTTACACTCAGAGTAAACTGTCAGTAATGAGGAATCCAATAGGAGCCCAAACCATATATTAATCAACCGATATTCATAAAAAAAACAAAATAACTGAGAATCCAACTACTAAAGCTTGGACAGTCATCATCATTTGCGTAGACGTTGCGTCCGAGATGCAAAATCTTGCTAAAATGTGATTGATTGTGATTATATGAACTAATCTGTAAATGCTGACAAAAACTGCAATCCTTTGGCCATTACGAATGGATCCATTAGAGCCATAGGTTGTAACCGAGTTAGCAATAAAACACAGAGCGCCGGGGAACCCTTCCGCCAGGTTAGCGCCGCTCTTCGGCTCCCTAAGCGTTAAACAATTTCCACTTACCGGCGTAACTTATAGGCGGTGGGCGGGGTGGGCCGGCGGTGAGGCCCACCCCGCCCAGGTGGGCGTTTGTCACAGGCCATCCGGAAAGCGTAAAGCCGAGAGCAAGAGTGCGGCCAACCAAAACTACGCCGCAGTTTATTGCCGAGTTACAGAGTGTAACGGAAATAAATAACTGGCGGGCCGAGGTCGCAGATTGGCGTCGGGGACCTTCCGGAAGGTCCCGCCAGCCCTCCTGATAACGCGAGGTGGGACACCGTTGACCCAAAAAGCATATTGCTTTCGACGCCTCTATTTATGAATCCGGCAGTCTGCGGGAACAAAGCGGTGCGGTGCCGCATTAGGGAAACCTATTTATATTCGAAACTAGTTGTGTGTGTGTATTATGGACCAATTAGTTTTTAGTGTATATTTCATTAGTAGTAATTATTAGGGGTACCCATAAGTAATGTCGTTTTTATTTCAATGAAATTCTAAACAATTTTTCTTATACTTTATTTAACTTTTGTTATACAAAGTAATTCCCCATATTATCCATAACCTGCTGCCACCTTTTTTTCAAATCATCCATGCCCTTTTTGTAAAACTCTGCGGGTTTTGATTGAAAATAGTCTGAAAGGGCTGTATTCACCTTTCTAAGGGATTGAAATTTTGATATCCTAGAAAATGTTCTATAGAACGAAATAAGTAAAAATCAGATAATACGAGATCCGGTGAGTATGGAGGATGCAACAGGGTGATCCATCCAAGATCCTGAATTTTTTCACACGTCAATTTCGCAACATCAGGTCGCGCGTGAATGCGCGCGGGACTCAAACACCTTATTTTTTAATCTTTTCTAACTTCTTTAGGATCTTCTGAGTACTGGACCAGGATGTACCGACCTTTTCCGATAATTTTACAATGGTCAGCATCGGGTCGTCTTCGATTGCAAAATTCACGGCTGCTTCATCCGCCTGGACGGGTCGTCTATTTCGAGGCTCGTTTTCCAAACACAAATCACCAGGTTTAAATTTTTTGAACCATCGTAGGCATTTCCTGACATTCAATATGTCACCGTAAATCTCGCAAATATCCTTCGTAGCCTCTGTCGCTTTCTTTTTCAAATGATATTGAAAAAGTATACAGCTCCGCAGATGTTGTTCCGACGGACACGTCTCTCCCATTGTCGTAAGAGGGATAGGGATACCCACGAGCAGGTAGCCGCTACACAAGAGAAACTTATAACATGTCCTTACTGCCTAAGAGACTGAAGGAGACTATGTTTAAAGATGGCGCATCGAAAAAACAACATTACTTATGGGTACTCTTAATACTATTATATTAGAACAATATCATAAAATTTATTTCTGATCTGAATATTATAAGCTTCTCCAAGCTGTCCTCACCTATTTTCGACACGTGTCTTAGTATATTGTTGTACAACTCCTTTAGAATGGTCACAATATTCATATTGGTCGTCTATACGAAGCGAAGTGTATAAGAGATAACATGTTTTCCGAATGAAAGTTCCGGAAGCTGCAAATGAGGAAGACATCATCAAACAGATCCTTAAAACTTGAGAATTCAGCAATTAATAAAATACCCAGGAAGCAGTGCTAAACCTAACCTTAACTCAAGCAAAAGTAGAAATAGAAAAAGAAGAATAAACATCTGTTTACTACACCACATCTCAAAGAGTTCCCACAGTATACAAGCAGATTTTAGGCGTTCCGGGCTATGTTCTTATCGATTACTGGTAAAACCTTTAAGCCTTTGAATCCTAAGGGCCGGTAAAACGCTCTGGTGAAACAACTCTAGATATTTTATGCGAAAAGTATTATTACATATATTTTTTAATGGGATAAATAGAGATATGTCAATAACTAAAAATATGGATTTGGGATATGATTGTGATTGAAAAATGCATAGAAGCTCGGGGTCAAAGCGCTCGAAGCTTAGGGTTCAAAGGGTTAATGTAGTTATGTCCTGGAGAATGTTGTAGCTATAGATTATCATTATCTTAATATTGAATATATTATTTGGAGAATTAACAGTGACGGCTTGTAAGTACAATATTTGGGGATGCTGTGGAATATTACAATTTAAAAAGTATATTTCGCTCATATTATATTTAAAATATAAAAAAAACATGGTAAGAAGGTGTGAGTTAGTTGGACTGCTCTAAATCGCAGCGCGACACAGCGCTTAGCGGCGAGACTCCCTCCCCCCCGCTACCGGCCCGCGTTCATCCAATATACTTTTGCACTACGACCGGATTAATAAATACAAATTATATTTATATTTTTGTATAGATAATATATAATCAATAGAAATATATATTTATGTATAAAATTATATTTTTTCTCAATTTTTCTCAATTAATACGTATCATCGTTCCAGCTTTCTAAAACCTTATAGATTATCCACTCTACATAAAAAAACTTCAGATGGGTAGTGTAGTTTTAAATATAAATCCAATTATTTAAAAAAGAAATCTCAGACAATATCTGAGAAAAATGAAAAGCTTAATTGCAATTACCGATTGCATTAACTGGCCGAAAAACAAGCTTTATCAAACAATTAAATTAATTTCGCCACAATGTCCGATTCGTTAACGCTCAAGACCCGGGGCTTCCCCGTAACGCCTTTGGCCCGAGAGAGGTCGCAGTCAAATTCGTCGAGTCCCCGTTGAAATTTTCCAAAATTACGACACAATTAAGTAATACCGGCGATGATAAACGCGGCCCTAAATCTGCAGACACAGGGTGTCCCAACGGCACCGGCTACCCACCCTCCGCGCCTCATCCCCTCGTCCATAAATTTCACGCGGGAGTTTCCCCGAGTCGCATCCGCCGCACTACGCTTATCCTGTTTGCAAGATTTCCTGCCTTTTCACAAGACATCATAAACTTTTTTGATGTATCGCCATATCGGCCACACACGAAATTACTACACCAACATCCACCTCACTCCCACTCCCTTCTGGACAAATAAAATAAATATATAAATAACGGTTTTTGTGTTGGGACGGGCGAAGAAGAGGCGGTCGCCGCTGGAAAATCTGCAGGCGGGATGTGGGGAGGGGTTGTTTTCCCAGACGAGCCGGCAATCGAAGTGGAATGGAGTTTTCCTTTTTCTATATATATTTATTTTTTATTTTCCCGCCCGAGAACACTTTTCAAAAGATGATAAACGGCGTTGATTTCGCAGAAAGGGATCGTCCGAACGGGAATAAATGTCAGAAAGTGTAATCCGGGCCGTTCGATAGCGTGATATAGGACGTTTCGTATCTGAATTGATTTGATATGTTATTCATATTTATTTTCAGCTGAAATATCAGCAATAAACAATCACCAATACACTGTGCACTAGAGTCCTTTAAATAAAATAAATTCGTGGAAAATCACGGATTCAGGACTCGATCGAACATTTAGCATACCGCATCCGCAATAATTTTAGCCAGGGGTGGCAAATTCATCAAGAGTGCGGTGTGAATGGAAATGCGCACACCATTACATCCAGTCACACCGGTCAATTGATTTCAATTGCCTTTGAACATTATTGGCTGGCGTTTATTCGCTGGACCCCGTGACCTGGGAATTCCAATAAAGTGAAACAGAGCCCGGCGCTGGATCCCGGAACCCCCGGAACCCACGGAACCCCTGGACCCGCCTTCGACATTTGTTTGCGAGAGTATATGATCACCGGATACCTCACTACAGATACTATACAATATATTCACATTATTATAAATAAATATTAAGACTAATATATAATATATATTAATATATCAATTTTCATCAATATATCAAAATTTAATAAACAAAACTCTTAATATAAAAATATGTATTTATCACAAATTCGAATGGAAATTGTTTTTATTAATATTTATTTGAACCCTTGTTTCACGAGGGTTCAAAAATTTTGAATCGGCAATCGATCGAATTACGGAAACTTTAAAAGATTTTCATCAATCAGTTGATGATATATTAAAATTCCAGAAAAGAGGAATGCAAAAAGTGTCGTTTATTTTTCGAATCCAGTAGAAAATATAGACCAGCGGGGCGGGGCATATACATGTTTGCCCCAAACAGGGCTTTATGCAGCAAAGGAAATACGACCTTCTGTATACGGCGATACGGAATTTTTATCTTTACCTCCCCTGACTGACAACAACAACACTCGTTCACGTTCGACCAACAATAAAATTGAGGTAAGCGACCTGTCTAGGGGCAGGTAGAAACCTGCCCCGAACAGACTTACGCAGAAAACAAAAAGTGACGTTCTATATAAGGTAATACGGAAATTTTCTTATTACCTTCACTACCTAGCCAAACAACAACACTCGTTTGCGTCAAAGCTAGAGACCACGTGACCAGGCAGATATAAGAATGCCCAAACACAAACGAATACGGTTCTGTTCGCATATATCAGCTAACTTTTATTTTTTTATTATGTGTGTGGGGCAGTGCCTCAGTAGCTTCTAAAGACGGTCCGACCCTGATTATACTAGGGAGGTCTTACTTGCGGGCCCGTCCTACGGTGAGGTCTGAAATTAGACTACCTTTGACAGGACAACGTAGCGGACACAGCACCATTGGACACCCTAGAAAACTATGTTTAGGCCATACCTAAGTAGGTAATGGTATTGGGTTAAAGGAGGAGATTCTCGCTCCAACCTGGCCGGCGTAAACCATGAATGCCCTATAGGCAGGGTCATTAGAAACGAGATCTGGATTACAGGGGCCAGGGGTCCGCCTTATCACGTTAAATAAAGTTTCTCTCACAATAGAGAATTCTGTACAGTCCCACAAAATATGCTCCAAGGATTCGAGGGTCGTTCTTTAGGCACAGCCTATGCAGATTCGCGTTAAACGATCTGTGTCCCGTTATGAATTGGGACACGAAGGCCTGATTATACTGAATAAATAAATAATAACCTTTGCCATAGCTTGTAGGTAACAACGATCTGTGAAAATAAAAAAAAATATATAGGTAGGTGGCGCTCTGGTTTTTACTGTAACACCATCTATCCATCGTCAATATAATTGACTAAATTGAATTAAATATTTTATTTACATTTAAAAGTCATTGTAGAACCACCCTATGATCAAATGTACAACAAAGCTCAATAGGCACATCTCGCAGTGCATCCGTGGAGAGCCGGAGAAAAATCCTTTGAGGATCTATTTACTTGTGATCTGTTTGTCTAAGCAATTCATTCAATTACGGACAGCAAAGAGTTGTAGCGTAGGCTGGGGTGGGGTCGACCCGACCCGACCCAATCGGAATCTGACCCATCCTCAAATACCTCTCTTTGATTACGATGACTGAAGAAATTCAGAGCAAATAACGTGAAAAAAAATACACTCGGAGATGACTTCTGAGACGGTTTTTTTTATGAGCTGAAAACTCCTATTGACAGAGGATGGGGTGAGGCGAGACGTATATATATTTGGCAAAGAAAGGAAAATGCTCGAATTCCAGACGCGTGGAAAATGTCTCCATATAATTGGCTTTATGATCCAACAACCGACATCGTGTATAGTTGAGCTAATACACGAAATAAAATTAATATTGTATAACCGGAATTTTCCGGCAAAAACCGCACAGCACGAAAACATCCACGTACTACACAATTTCCCAAGCGTTTTCCTCATGTTAACCTCCCCCCTCCCTCTCGCCCTCAAGTATGCAGATATAACTGCTCGTGTAAAAAGGCGGCAAACGGCCGGTTAACCCTTTGCGCGCCGAGATGAGTTGCCGTCAGACAATTACGCGGCGTCGGATTAGGCGGGGCCCGCGCCGGGACGCCGGGGGTCGGCGTCGGCGTCGAAGTCCCACTCGCAGATGATATTAACATCGGTTAGCGAGTGCACCGGCTGAAGCTTAGCCGATAGCTATTGTGGTGTACACAACGATCGTGCGAGTCTTTAGGCGCTTTATAATCCTGAGGAGAACTTCCTCCCCGGGATTACCGACTAAGATTTAATGATGCAATAACTAGGGTCTACCCCCACCCGGTATCTCCGTCCTAAAATCCGACGTCTTCGAGAGCACGAACGTGGCTCTTATTTTGAGTTAACAAATATGGCAATATTGAGGATACTATGTTATTTTTTTATATATATATTTAAATTCATAAAAAAATAATGATTGATCGGTCCAATTGAGGACAAAGTGAGATGCTGATTGAAGCTGATTACACCCTGCATATTTGCATCAGCAATTAAAATATCAGCGTTATCAGCTGAAAAGTATTTCTTTCTAAAAATTATGACGATTTTTGATACCATCATACATTAAAAAAATACAACAAAAATAATTTGATAACTAACCCTTTAACTTTTTAATCGACTAGAAAATCATTTACTTTGTAATAACCCTAATTCTGAATGAGTTTTTAAAGATGGACATGAGTTAAATAGTTGTTATAACTATTAACGATATATTTTAAATAATTGCTTTACACAAATATGATTTTTTTCATATTACGGAAAATTATATCAGTGCTGACAAACCTATGGTACGCGTATCCATTGCATATTGAAGCTATTGGACTTATCTTTTCAAGGCAAACTTTACAGGAACAAATATTAATAATATCAACTGTAACAAAATTATCAAATTTAATAGCTTCTCAAACTGCTTCACAAGCGAGAATTTCCTGCATTTTTACGGTTTAAGGTGTTCTAATCTATAGCTGATAAACTTTTCTTCTGTCTATTTTCGGAGATAAATAATATTAAATCTAATAAAAGAAATCGACTGACAGACAATATGCACGAAATACCAACCCTTAAACAAAGATTAAGCAAATTTGACATAAAAAAGTCGCTAATTTTGTTTTTGCCTTTCTAATAAATAAATATAATAAATAAACTTTGTTAGACTAGAATAAATATATCACAAAATTATAGATTTAACTTACTAGGGATACATCGTTGTTTTATTTTGTTAATTGCAGACAATAAAGGAGAATGATTATTTGTAACATTTATTCTTTAGACCTTTTTTAGATCAATATTATGATTTATGTTATAAGAATTATTCAAGAAAATCAAAAACTTGGGGTCCTCAATATACCCTACCGGCACGGCTAGGTTGGCCGTTACTGAATTTTATAATAAAAACTAAGAGCTATTAATGAGACTAGATAGTAATTAATTAATCATATAAACCTAGCACAGATAGCTTCAATATTATTGCGATCAATAACAAATAGAAATGGAAAATTTATGGAAAAACAATGTCATCGGATGCATTTTCCATTCAGATCTTCAAGAATTAAAGAAAAATGGACCAGCAAGTATTTAAAAAAAAATCGTATACTTCTGATAAATATATCAAACGCTATAAAGCGTTTATTTGTTAAAAAAAATATCGATATATCAAAATGAAATATTATTAAGACGGTCTTCATAAAAAAAACTAATGACAAAGAGAACTTTATCATCCTCGCGTTCAAGACAAACAGAATTAAAATAAAATATTATTTTACGGAAGGTTAAAAAGACAGAGGATGCATTTTCATTTATAACCTTCAAGATTTGTCCTCTGTTTGTAATAAAACATAATATATTATAATAAAAAACGGAATCTGGTAAGGCAGTAATGATTAGGAGTATCATTTTTTTCGATGACATAACAGTTAATTTAAAAAAAAACAAAGAAAACGTTCGATACAAACATTGGATATGTTTTTCTATTGGAAAATGCATATGAATCTAGATGAACTCTAATTAAAAGGAATAAAAAATATGTATTTGTGAACATTAATATTTAAAACCAACATGGACATGAGGATTACATATTATTTCGCTTTCCATTATTTCTAAAATAAAAACTATAGAGAGAGGGAAACTCTACGTCAATGGCAATATCATAAGATTGCCGATTTAATTACACATTTTTCATATCTGCACCGTTAGCATCGGCTGAAAATTTGCAATTACGTCCGATTCCCCAGACCGCGAGCCATCGGTTTATTAGGCCATCTTTGTATTCTCCGTTTTTCGCTTCCAGCTGAGTAATCTGTTGTGCAAACAGTTTTATTGGCGGGGCCGACTAAGCCCACCGAAGACAAAGAGCCGCTGGTAGACCAACTTTCTGATTCGCCAATTTCATTGAAATTTGCGCCCGGCGGATGATATCTTAATACGAAAAATAATTAATTTCGATCCTTTGCAAATCTTTCGGCAAAACAGAGCGAAATTAATTTTCAACGCCGGAAAAACGATAACGTTCCGCCGAACCGCTCTTGACTGGCGTTGAAGACTCACTTTAAAAAGTAACAGGTATCAATCTATCCGGACTTAATTAACGCTCCGGTAAATATTTACCCGAGATTTTAATTAATAACCGGAGATTTATATTATGTTGTATGAAAAATAATATAATTAAATACAATCCAAAGGAATAACGAAATTAAATTAAAAAAATATTATTGCCATCTGGCGATACAATATGAAAATATCATATAATAACAGAATTATATCCGTGTTCAGAACCATTATGTTATCTGTACACGTGATGTGACGCGTTAACCCTTCAGGTACCGCATAACTCATATATAAATAAATATAATTAAAAAAAAAAATTCGAGAAATTGGTTCAGAATCCCTTTTCATGAATTTCAGCCAGGTTGATCAATGAATCTAAGTAATTAACAATAGCCGAGAGTCACACTGTTTTCACTTTAATCATCCTAATGCGTCCGTCTGTTCAGACGATTTATTCCCGGCTCTTTGTCCGATTCTCTTTGCTCTGTATAATACAGCGCCGAGTTATGGGCCAGATTTCAGCAACTAGTGGTTCAGAAAGTGTATTGGAACGCATTGATAAATCGAAAAATATATATAGGGCAACCCAAAAAACGGAGCTTAACATCAACTACTATATCAAAAACGCATATCTATGCCTTTATACGATAATATCATAATTATATACGAAATTCACGATACAAAATAAAACACATGCAGATATTTGAGGTCGATTTAAATTATTTTTAATTTTTTCAGTCGTCGCCGACGGTTGACTATCCCTGTCCAAGTCCCGGCCGTAAACATAAGCCGGTCCGGGGAAGCCAGCAGCTATGGAGCCGGCTGTATATACACGCAGCTAGCTCAGCTTATGTACCGAAAAAGTTTTAACTTTCCCAGAAAAAGTTTTGAAAATCGTTATTTTCCCCGGCGCGCTGCTGCGCGTATTTCAGGACCTGCTGTCGGGGAGGAGAGCGTTGCGGGGGAGGGGTTCGGCTGCTGCGATATTGAACGACATACAATATGACCCGGAAAAGTCTTAATTTATATTTTTGCATATTTCGGCTCGAACGTGCGAAATTAAATTTTGAGTTTTTTTTTCTTCGGTTTTACCTTTAAGCATGGTCCCTGTGGTGCTGAATCTTGGCTGCGGCCTGGCAGTTGCAGCAGGTGCCTGATGCTGTAGCTGGCTTTCTGCTTGCGACCGGACATTCTAAAAAAAAAAGTTTATAGATTATTTCAGAACATATTTATGCCAATCTAAGATAACGGATAACAAAAAAAAATACAAATAAAATTAAAACCTGGTATTATAGATCAAAGAGAGTAAGTGCAAATAAGTACCAAACC